>CM042415.1:20238559-20396059 GCA_023634145.1 Thymallus thymallus | reverse complement strand
CATACAGCATTTCCTGCCAGCCGGCCCACATTGGACGACAGGGCCATTAGTTCCCTCATCATCTAGTGTTCTAGCAGCATTGTATCAGGTGTCAGCAGTGGCGGAAGGAGCCAGCAAAATGCCTGTCAATGGAAGAGAGGGTCCGGGCCAAAGAGTCCACTATTCATCAGAATGCTGAGGCCCCTGTCACTGCTGCCAGCTGGAGCTGCATGGTCTGCATGGTCCCCTGGTACCTGGGGCAGAGGACAGGACAGGAGGATGGACATTAACAGCTATGGGAACTATATATATATATATATATATATATATTTTTTTTTTTTTTTTTTTTTTATTTTTTTTTGCACTCCAGATATCTTGTATTTCTATACTTTTTCATACTGCCGCTCTATGTATCATGTACCGTATATCTGTCTTTTGTGTACTTTCGTTGTGGCATTTTGCACCTGCCCTGTGTTTTGTTGTAGCTGCTTGACAATGAAATTTCCCCCCCGGGGTATCAATAAAGTACCTATCTATCTATCTAGCAGGTGGGGGCAGAGGCACAGGAACAGCCATGGGGACCAGAAGAGGGGGAAGGAAGGGGAGGCAAATGATGGGTAGAGGAGGAGAGAAATAATGGGTGGAGGAGGACACAACATATGGGTTAGGGAGGGGAGGCATAGAATGGATGGAGGAGATACAAAAAAAATTGGGTTACCCAAATACTCAAGACCCAATCCGGGACACAAGCGGGTCCGGAGACAGAATTCTAAATATTTTCACGGGTCTGGGTCGAATCTGATATGATTGCCACAGGTCTCCGGTATGTGTAATTTTAACTGACTTGTCTGGACGGGCCCTTACATTGACTGCTGCAGTAGAGAGAGAGAGAGATAAATTTGATAATTTATGCTGCTGCTCTTGCTTTTCACGAGAGCGGAGCGTGGCGCGAGCAGCTTGTTGTTGTTGTTAGCCAATCATAAGTCACCCAAGCGGCAATAGACTACAGTTATAGAGTGTCCGTGTGATGCACAAGTTAGAAGATATATAATCAATGGAAGATGGAATTAAAATGACTGAATTAAAATGTAAAGGAGAAGGATAGGCTACAGCGACCTATAACAAACAGGTACGCTGCTACTTAGTATTCTGAATGGAGTTTATTTGTAACTGTAGGATGTGAATGGCATCCACTGGATCCTCAATTAGCCTATCTAGATAACGTTAGCTAGCTTGACTAGTGTCTCCCAGTAGTTTGATGCAGTCAAGACAGGTACTACCTTATCGTATTTTATGAAAAATATGGCAGCTATTAGTCTACTATAGTGGGAGTCGGTTTGGTTGGTTGGTGTCTATCGTCTCTCCCTCCCTCCTCCCTGCTCCCCGTTTCACTGTCTCACAGTACGGCCCCTCCCCCGCATGCTAGAGCGGCACCTCTCTCTCCCCCCTCTCGCATTGTATTAGCTCTGGTTAATAAATTACTTTTCTGCTGCTTCCTTCACTCGGATCGGATTGGACCAGGTCTGGATAGACAGGTCTAGTTGTCCTCGCGTCCGTTCAGAACAGGTCTCTATTTTAAAAATGAATGTATGTATATCGTGTCCGGTTAGGAAAGCCCTAGGTCCTTTTCGCAACAGGTCCAACTTTTTGGACCAATGAAGACCTCTTTAGAAATGGTAGAGAAAGTGTTAAAATTAGGAACGTTCCAAAATATTCCAGAGGAATTCTCCAGACTGGCTAAACTAAAGGACTTATAGTTCCATCTGCAGTCCAGTGGTGGCTGAGTTTCTCTAGGGTGGCAACCTGTACTGGTAGGGCAGGGTATAGTGTGTATAGCTGTCAAGCCTCCTTAATTAACACATAAGATGAGAGAATTAAATCAATATGTGAGTGGCAGAAACTATTTGAGTCCATGATTGAATATCAAACGGGACAGAAACAAAGCCCTGGGATGTCTTGTTTAATTGTGTTGGCATAATTAACAAAAATGTTTCCTGTCCTTTTTTCTTGCCGTCCATCACTCGGAGAACAGTGAGCCAAACAAAATGCCGCCAAAAGAAAGAAACACTGGCTCCTCGCTCTAGAGGATATATTCAGAACAGAACAGTATGTTCACCACTGCTGCACACAGAAATGTCCTATTCCACTCTCATCATCACAATGCACTCAGTGGCTAAGAGTCACAAATACAGCCATTGGATGTATCATGACGTACACTGTACCTATAGACTGTGGAAGCACATGCACTCTATACAGAAGCAGACTCACAAGGGATGGCATGCACACTGTCACTGACCAAGGCAAACTGTCAAACACTCCCTAAAACACTTCTGCGAGCAGGCCTTTCTAATCGATCTGGCCCGGGTATCCTGGAAGGATATTGACCTCATCCCGTCAGTAGATGATGCCTGGTTGTTCTTTAAAAGTGCTTTCCTCACCATCCTAAATAAGCATGCCCCTTTCCAAAAACGTAGAACTAAGATTAGATATAGCCCTTGGTTCACCCCAGACTTGAATGCCCTTGACCAACACAAAAACATCCTGTGGCGCACTGCATTAGCATCGAATAGCCCCCGCGATATGCAACTTTTCAGGGAAACCAGGAACAAATATACACAGTCAGTTAGAAAAGCAAAGGCCAGCTTTTTCAAACAGAAATTTGTATCCTGTAGTACTAATTCCAAAAAGTTCTGGGACACTGTAAAGTCTATGGAGAATAAGAGCATCTCCTCCCAGTTGCCCACTGCATCGAGGCTAGGAAACACTGTCACCACCGATAAATTCACAAACATTTCAACAAGCATTTTGCTACAGCTGGCCATGCTTTCCACCTGGCTACCCCTACCCCGGCCAACAGCTCTGTACCCCCCGCAGCAACCTGCCCAAACCCCCCCCCGCTTCTCCTTCACCCAAATCCAGACAGCTGGCGTTCTGAAAGAGCTGCTAAATCTGGACCCCTACAAATCTGCTGGGCTAGACAATCTGGACCCTTTCTTCCAAAAAATTATCAGCCAAAATTGTTGCAACCCCTATTACCAGCCTGTTTAACCTCTCTTTTGTATCGTCTGAGATCCCTAGAGATTGGAAAGCTGCCGCGGTCATCCCCCACTTCAAAGGGGGAGACACTCTAGACCCAAACTGTTACAGACCTATATCCATCCTGCCCTGCCTTTCTAAAGTCTTCGAAAGCCAAGTTAATAAACAGATCACTGACTTCTTCGAATCCCACCGGACCTTCTCTGCTATGCAATCTGGTTTCCGAGCTGGTCATGGGTACACCTCAGCTACGCTCAAGGTACTTAACGATATCATAACCGCCATCGATAGAAGACAGTACTGTGCAGCCGTCTTCATTGACCTGGCCAAGGCTTTCGACTCTGTCAATCACCGCGTTCTTATTGGCAGACTCAACAGCCTTGGTTTCTCAAGTGACTGCCTCGCCTGGTTCTCCAACTACTTCTCAGACAGAGTTCAGTGCGTAAAATCGGAGGGCCTGCTGTCCGGTCCCCTGGCAGTCTCTATGGGGGTGCCACAGGGTTCAATTCTTGGGCCAACCCTATTCTCTATATACATCAACGATGTCGCTCTCGCTGCTGGTGACTCTCTGATCCATCTCTACGCAGACTACACCATTCTGTATACATCTGGCCCCTCTTTGGACACTGTGTTAACTAACCTTCAAACAAGCTTCAATGCCATACAACACTCCTTCCGTGGCCTCCAACTGCTCTTAAATGCTAGTAAGACTAAATGCATGCTCTTCAATAGAACGTTGCCCGCACCCGCCCACCGGACTATCATCACTACCCTCGACGGGTCTGGACAACTACAAATACCTAGGCGTCTGGTTAGACTGTAAACTCAACTTCCAGACTCACATTAACCATCTCCAATCCAAAATTAAATCTAGAATCGGCTTCCTATTTTGCAACAAAGCCTCCTTCACTCATGCTGCCAAACATGCCCTTGTTAAACTTACCATCCTACCGATCCTTGACTTTGGCGATGTCATTTACAAAATAGCCTCCAACACTCTACTCAGCAAATTGGATGTAGTCTATCACAGTGCCATCCGTTTTGTTACCAAAGCCCCATATACTACCCACCACTGCGACCTGTATTCTCTCGTCGGCTGGCCCTCACTACATATTCGTCGCCAAACCCACTGGCTCCAGGTCATCTATAAGTCTTTCTTAGGTAAATCCCCGCCTTATCTCAGCTTGCTGGTCACCATAGCAACACCTACCCATAGCATGCGCTCCAGCAGGTATATCTCACTGGCCACCCCCAAAGCCAACACCTCCTTTGGCCACCATTCCTTCCAGTTCTCTGCTGCCAATGACTGGAACGAATTGCAAAAATCCTTGAAGCTAGAGGTTCCTATCTCCCTCACTAACCTTAAGCATCAGCTGTCAAAGCTGCTTATCGATCCGTCCACCTGTATATAGCCCTTCTGTAAATAGCCCATCCTACTACCTCATCCCCATATTTATTTTTTTAACTTCCGCTCAATTTTGCCTATTTATTGTCTTCCTAACATTACTGCATTTTGCACTACATTTACACTCTGTATATAGATTTTCTATTGTGTTATTGACTGTACGTTTGTTTATTTCCCATGTTTAACTCTGTGTTGTTTTTTTGTCGCACTGCCTTGCTTTGTCTTGGCCAGGTCGCAGTTGCAAATGAGAACTTGTTCTCAACTGACCTACCTGGTTAAATAAAGGTGAAATAAAAAATAAAGAAAAAAAAATAAAAACAAGTACGAAAAAACAACAACAACTCCTCATATCTGGGTGGGAGGATAAAATATATCAAGTTAGATTGTAGCCAGCAGTCCCAGCCCAGCAGCCTACATTCATTTCTGCTACAGCCTCTCTTTATTATCACTATAAAATGGAGGGTGTTGGAACCCTCCAAATTGGCAAAAGAGAGTGAATTAAGGACACAAGTCATCTGTTTTATTGTATGTGACGGCTGCAGAGCAGCAGTACCGGAGCTGGCTTTGGCCTAGCATAGCCTGGCTGCAGATCTCTCTCTGGACGTGTCCCAAATGGCTCCCTATTCACTACTTAGTGCACTGCTTTTGGTCAGGGTGCCATTTGGGATGCAAGGTCTGTCTTTGTGGTACTTAGCTTTCTGGATTCTCCGCTAAGAAACCTATTTACTACAATTTAAGAAGACATTGTTCTCCTAGACAGCTAGTTCTCCTTGCCAGTTGCCAGTTGCCTGTTCCCTCCATAATGTCAAAGCGTTAATGAAACGTTCTAATGATGTTTTGATATGCCCACTCCTCTCTGTCTGTCTGATGAGAGACTGCTGAAGAGTTGGAACAGAGGTTGGGGTGTTTGATTGAATTTAACGAGCAATTTGTTTGGCAAGGAAAGAGACGGCCTAATCCAGTCCCAACAGGCTTCCTTCGTTACTGTTTGTTTTCTATTAATTAGCATACGTGTGTTTGTGTACGTGTGTGAGTGTGTGTGGGTTTTTGTGGGTGCTTGGCGTTCATGCATGTGTGTGTGTGTGTGTGTGTGTGTTTCGGTGCGCATGTGTGTGTGTATTGATATTCTAATCAACCCCACTCCCATACCAAACACACCCAATCTGCTCTGCTGATTTTGTCTAATTTCAAAGTTTTAAAGAATTACGCCAAAGCTCTGATTGAGACCTGCTACAGATGGGTTACTGTCCCAGGAGCCATGGTTTCCATTAAATTCTCCAGGAACGTTTCATTCATGTATGTAGGCAAACACGCGGTATGCATGTCAAACAGACAACTATACGATATTCATCTATGGCAGTACACAGGTATCATTAGTGACCATCTGGGCTACTTTATTGAGTGTCAGCCATTTTGATTGTTTTAGTGTGCGATGGACATTTTCATTAATTAAAGCTTAATTACTTTGGGATGACAAGACAAGACAATTATCTATCATCCTGGCTTGTCTTGTGAGATCTCATTTTCATGTATAAAACCCTGAAGGTAAAGTGAGTGATGCTTTACAAACATGGCTGTTCGTATAGCTGTGACTAGGCTTGGAGTTCCATCACCTGTCAGCTACACTGAGTGTTTCAGCTTTGCTCTGAGTTGAAACACCTCAACATGTAAACACATCTTCCTCCCCGTCTCTCTGTTCCCCAGGGGAAAGCCAACATCAATGTGCCACAGTCTGCTGCTCACACCTCCCCAGTAACCGGGAGACTGCCATCAGAGATCTAAAGCCTACATATCAAATGGAAACATTAGCCACTTACCCATTACCGTACTATATCCACTCAAGCCAATGCGTCTAGACTTGACCTCTGATAAGTACGAAAGAGAGAGGAGTAGTAGAGTACTCTAAAATTGTACTTCTGAATACTGAATATTCATGACTGTAGCAGATGTATTTATCAGTCTGTGTAAACTGGGCATGTGTGTGTGTGTGTACAGTACACAACCAGCCTTGGATGCTTTTTAGGTGGTTTGGGTTCACCACAGCTCTGATCTAACGGACCCAAACAAGAAGCATTAGACAAGGTGACCTTTGCTGTCCTCCTCCCCCTCTCTCCCTCTCTCCCTCTCTCCCTCTCTCCCCCTCTCTTCTCTTCTCCTCTCTTATCTCCCCCTCCCTCTTCCCCTCCCCTCTCTCCCCCTCTCTTCTTGCCCACTCTCTTCTCTTCCCTTCCCCTCTCTCCCCCTCCCCTCTCACCCCCTCTCTTCTCTCCCCCTCTCTTCTCTTCCCTTCCCCTCTCTCCCCCTCCCCTCTCTCCCCCTCTCTTCTCTTCCCCTCCCCTGTCTCCCCCGCTCTTCTCTCCCCATCTCCAAACTACAGCCCCTGCCAACCCAGGTCTGCTCTGCTCATTAGTGAAGCCCTGCACCTCTCACACACCTGCCACACTTCACAGAAACACAACAGCAGCAGCAACCTCCCTCCACCCCATCGAACACTCTGCTCAGTTAACTTCCTGTCATACAGCCCCACTCATTCACACACTCGTGAACGCACACACGCACACTCGCACACACATTTCACTTACATTTTCACCAGTATATGTGTACAGGTATATGTGTGTTTTTTTTATGTGTGCCTGCTTTTATGTGTGTGATTGTGAGAGGGAGTGGGAGGAGGTGGGCTGACAGCTCCATTTGGCTACACATTATGAATGCACAACCTTCTCTAAAGACAGATGGCGAGAGAGAGAGAGAGAGAGAGAGAGAGAGAGAGAGAGAGAGAGAGAGAGAGAGAGAGAGAGAGAGAGAGAGAGAGAGAGAGAGAGAGAGAGAGAGAGAGAGAGAGAGAGAGAGAGAGAGAGAGAGAGAGAGAGAGAGAGAGAGAGAGAGAGAGAGAGAGAGAGAGAGAGAGAGAGAGAGAGAGAGAGTCTGTTTTATGACGGCACTACTTACAGTAGTGAACTAACACCTCTGTCAAGCAGACTCTGAGCCCAGCCCTGTCACTATATTTCCAATTATTCTCAATGGAATAAGTTTAAAAACTTTGCCACACGTCACCCAACAATCCCAAAAATATATATTTTAGATTCTTCAAAGTAGCTGCTTTTGGCCTTGATGATAGCTTTGAACACTTGGCATTCTCTCAATCAGCTTCATGAGGAATGCTTTTCCAACAGTCTTGAAAGAGTTCCCACATATGCTAAGCACTTGTTGGCTGCTTTTCCTTCACTCTGCCGTCCAACTCATCCCAAACCATCAATTGGGTTGAGGTCAGGTAATTATGGAGGCCAGGTCATGTGATGCAGCACTCCATCACTCTCCTTCTTGGTAAAATAGCCCTTACACAGCCTGGAGGTGTGTTTCTGGTCATTGTCCTGTTGAAAAACAAATGATATTCCCAATAAGCGCAAACCAGATGGGATGGCATATCACTGCAGAATGCTGTGGTAGCCATGCTGGTCAATTGTGCCTTGAATTCTAAATAAATCATTTATTGTGTCACCAGCAAAGCACAATCACACCATCACACCTCCTCCTCCATGCTTCACGGTGGGAACCACACATGCAGAGATCATCCGTTCACCTACTCTGTGTCTAACAAAGACACAGTGGTTGGAACCAAATCAAATTTTGACTCATCAGACCAAAGGACAGATGTCCACCGGTCTAATGTCCATTGCTCGTGTTTCTTGGCCCAAGCAAGTCTCTTCTTCTTATTGGTGTCCTTTAGTAGTGGTTTCTTTGCAGAAATTCGATCATGAAGGCCTGATTCACGCAATCTCCTCTGAACAGTTAATGTTGAGATGTGTCTGTTACTTAAACTCTGTGAAGCATTTATTTGGGCTACAATTTCTGAGGTGCAGTTAACTCTAATGAACTTATCCTCTTCAGCAGAGGTAACTCTGGGTCTTTCTTTCCTGTGATGGTCCTCATGAGAGCCAGTTTCATCATAGCACTTGATGGTTTTTGCGACTACACTTGAAAAAACGTTCAAAGTTCTTGACATTTTCCGTATTGACTGACCTTCATGTCTTAAAGTAATGAGGACTGTTGTTTCTCTTTGCTTATTTGAGCTGTTCTTTGCTTATTTGAGCTGTTCTTGCTGGTCACCATAGTGTTGCTATGGTGACCAGCGAGCTGAGATAAGGCGGGGATTTACCTAAGAAAGACTTATAGATGACCGTATAATTAAATATATATTGTATAAAATCTCCATCTATTGTAATCTTCATTCTTGCATCCTGATTTTCTCAATACCATAGAATATCATCTTATCAAGTTCAAAAAGTGTGCAAAACTCATCAAGGCAAAGGGTGGCTACTTTGAAGAATCTCACACTTTTTTTGGTTACTACATGATTCCATATGTGTTATTTCATAGTTGTGATGTCTTCACTATTATTATTTTTTTTTAATTAAGAAAAACCCTGGAATGAGTAGGTTTGTCTAAACTTTTGATCAAGCTCATGCAACTCCACTAATGCTATGGACTATTGCCATGAACTGTTGTGGGGTAATTGGTTACGTACCCAACACAATAGGAGTAACATCAACCAATGTATCATGTCAGGTCCAACAAAACCTAAAGCACCGCAGGACACACCTCAAGAATAACAAACGGTAGAAAATAATGCAGAATGAAGACACCAAAAATAACTACCCAGAAAACCTGTTGAGGTCTTCCCTCCTCCACTCCCTTATAAAGTATCTGAAGGTATGTGTGTGTGTGTGTGTGTGTGTGTGTGTGCGAGTGCTTGTGTGTGCATGTGAATGTGTGTGTGTGCGTGTGTACATGTGCGTGTGCACGTGAACGCACAGGTGTGTGTATGTGTGTTCCCCAATAAGGTGTGTGAAGGTGAGCGTGCTCTTTATTGTCCATATGTAGGAAGGATAATGAAATACCCCCCATGCTGCTTATCCACTCACCCAGGCCCCATGAAGATAGACTACTGCACCAGGAGCAGAATACACAATGACCAGAAGACTGCTGCACTCAGAACTCAGCCCCTAGCAAAGAGTTGTACCTACATCATGGAGCTCAGCACTGAACTGTTTGTGTAGAAGTTACTGTAAGCTATTAACTGAAGCTAATAACTGAAGACTGAACTGTTTGTGTAGAAGTTGCTGTAAGCTATTAACTGAAGCTATTAACTGAAGACTGAACTGTTTGGGTTGAAGGGAGCCGTAAGCATCACAGGCAAGTACAGGCTGTATTATTTTACAGGAGTTAATATGTATATATGGCCTTTGATCTGTTTGGGTAGAAGTTCAAAGAAAAGCTGTGAGGCTGCATTGGTGTGGTATTGATCCATACACACACAGACAATTGCTTACTAATTGCTCCTCTGGTATTTATTAAGTCATAATGGACTTAATTGAATGGTCAGCCGACCTAATTTTTTTAGTCAAGCCCTTTAACCATCTTATAGAGCCAGTTATCAGTACCCTGCAACATAGCATTCCTCTTCTTTCAATTGCCCTGTTGCTGAGAGAAAGAGGGAGAGAGAGAGAGAGAGAGAGAGAAAGAGAGAAAAAGAAAGAGAGAGATAGGGAAAGGGAGAGGGAGAGGGAGAGGGAGAGGGAGAAGAAGTAGCAAGGGGTGTATACCCAAACTGCATTAGATCATGTTAAAATCATTTTCGTCTGACCAGACATTGTGTCCTTGTGGCCCTTGGGCATGGAGAGTACCCATTTTACATATCAAATCAGTTCCATATGATCCCTGGCACTGAGATAGCACTAGGCCACACACACACACACACACACACACACACACACACACACACACACACACACACACACACACACACACACACACACACTCACACGCATACAGAGCAAAGCAGGAAAACATGGCCCTTATTATAGAACTCTCTATTACAGGCCATAAACCCTGGCGCACTGTCACTGCAATCTGCCCAGCGCTGCTATAAATCAAGTCACACAGCGACTCACTGCGCCCCCATTATCAGCTAGATGTGTATTAGAGCAGACAAGACCTAGGTCTTCAAAGACAATTCTACTGTACGGATGTAAGAGCCACTTGAGATGCTCTCTCAGGCTATTGGAGGAGGAGGGGGGGTTGATTATTATCGCTGGGTCTGTTGCTCTGAGATAATTCGCTTTATATGCATCAGTGGAGGAGGTCACGCATGTCCCAGTCTGTATCTTGAACCACGACTAGAACATGAATAGTTCAAGACTACAATTCCCAATTTAACAGATTCTTACCCCATTAGTGTAAGTCCACAGTCCATTACCCCCAGTTCTTGTTTGGGTATTCAGGCAAGAGAGAACAGACAACGTCAGAATGTCTGGTCCTAGAACTAGCTCAGAGTACGCTGCCTCACCTCGTTGGTCATTATAGTGCCGCATCATTGGTCCTGGGCCAAACAGGTGTCGGGAGAGGCCTATAAGGGCACTTCACGACGCGGCAGAGCCAATGCATCTGCTGCAAATTGACAACAGTAAGTGCTTAGTTGAGCCCTTATAAATCCCCATTAGGCTGTACTGCAACCTGTCCACACACCACACACACATACATCCATGCACACGCACGCACGCACACACACACAGACACACACACACGCATGCATGCACGCAGGCACACACACACGCCACTGTCCCACCCTCCTACCATCAACCCTTTATTGGGCCCTGGTTTCAAAACAATATCAATCTGACCCAGAGTTTATGAGGACTAATGTCTCCCTAATGTAAATCCACTGCCGCCTGCAATTAAGACGGCCTGAGACTCTGACGTAGCGCTGCCTCCGTGAGTCAATACCTGTTTGGTAGAACGGTCCGATGCGCAGCAAGGTGCCAAAACTGTAAGCTCATTTACTCCACGGCTTAGCTATCTGTCTCTGTTTGCCCCTTTAGAATTGGTAATCTCCATCCCACAATCGAGCCATTAAAAAACAAATGTTCCCTTATTGATGTCCTATAATAAGGATGAACAAATGCTTTGGGCTACGTTGAACCCTTCCCGCTGCTCTGTCTAAGGTGGGCCAGGCTTTTATTGAGATCCATGAACAGCAGTGAGAGTTATAACACGCTCTGCAAGGCTTTCAGGAGAGATTCAGCTGTTCCGTTTTCACTCTGATCATGAAGGTATTGACCAAAGCTTCCAATACTTTCTTCTCTGTAGTCTGCAGTCTATAAGGTACTAATCAATATATTTGATGTAAAATACAATAGGTGAACAGAGGAGAAGAACAGGAACACATTTACAAACAAAAGTGGAAATATGCCTACCTGGTTATTCTTCGGGGTACAACAAGTTGTGTTTTTTAATGAGTAATAGTGGTATAGCATTGTGTATTAAGATAGCAAAATATAAGGTTTTAATGATGGTGGCCCATTAACCCTCATCCTACAATTTCCACAGCCCAGCGGAAATCGAATTAACAGAACACAACAATCCTCATCATAATCCGTTTAAGCAGTTTTTTTTGCATGGGCTGCCAATCCACTGCATCCGCCGATATCGCCCTTCCTCATCTGTGGTGAATCGGCCTTCTCATGAAAACGTCTGTAGTGTCAGAACGGTTTGGCCTACAAAACTATTATGACCACTCTATTGAAGGACTCCCACAAGCCTCACAAGGATCGTCTGAAGGTCCCTGGTACCAGTTTAAAAAATGAATGGAAGCATATATGGAGATAGTTAAATGCCTAAAATAAGGGTATAAATACATGTACAAAATATATATACTGTATACACTGGGGGCCAAAGGTTTGATGCCTTGATGACAGTTTGGACACTCATGGCACTCTCTCACATACATATATTTAGCAGATGTTATTGCGGGTGTAGCAAAATACTTCAGAACAAACTTCCTTTTGTTGTTTTTTTGGACTATATGTTATTCAATGAGTTTCTATTGGCTAATAGCAGTAATGCCAAATGCAATGTTTCATCCAATAATTTGCCTTAAAATTCCAAATCAAATAGCTAAATAATCTTTGGTATGACCATCATAAAACAATTCCGTATGTTAGCTTAGAACCGCCCGCCCCCGGCGTAGACAGGGCTTAGACTTTAGAGGCTTAAGACAGAACAAAATAAGATGTTTGTGTCGACAGGCTCGGTTGTTGGTTACTTATTAGTGGGGTTTGTAAAGGAAAGATCAGAGAGAGAGAGAGAGAGAGAGAGAGACAGAGAGAGAGAGATGAAGGCGATTCATGCCGAAAATGTAAGTCTATTGTTTGTTTCTAAGTTCACATTTTCCCAGAACACAGGCTGCTCCTTTTTCTTTATTCTACCGGATAGTCACCAGTTGAAGTATCCTTGGGTAAAGAATGTTTTTTGGAGAGAATTTGTGTGCCTATGTGTGTGTGTGTGTGTGTGTGTGTGTGTGCGTGTGTGTGGACTGATTTGATTTGGGATTGACATACAGGAGGCCTCAGATTTAGACCTGTCAGACAGCCAATATGTCAGCTGGTGGGTTAGACCTCTAGCTACAAACACTGGATGGATGGATAGACCACCACAACAACAACAACAGCACACCATAGAGAACAGAGAATGGAAAGGTCCATCAAACATTGCCCTTAGTATTAACATATCAGCTCTCCATCATTCCAGATTGTTCTCCTAGAACACTTTCAGAGGTTTACCATTGTCGAGTTTGTCCTTGGTTGACCTAGGATGTTAGCAACAAGCCATTCTCTCCGATACCAATGTAAAGCAGTTTTCAACAACTGTCATATGTCATTATACAGAAAATCCATCCATTCAAGGGGCAATCAAGATGTAGGAAAAGTGTGATGAATTCATGTAGAGAAGATGTCTGCAGAGCACTGTTTCATCAGGACAAAATTAATGAGGGATATTCTAAATAGAACCAGTGCAGAGAACTGGGGATTAGGGGTGTGTGTGTGGGGGGGAGGGGAGGGTGTGGGTTTATGTGTGCGTGTCTGTCGGGGGACATTCCTCGCCAGGACCCACAATCAGACTATGTGTGCTGGAGAATGTGCTGAGAGCAAAATCAGTCAGTATAGAGAGATAAAGCCTGTGAAAGGTGAGGATTACAGTTTAGTGGAAGTCTCCTGTCCCTTCGGTACTGAGGGGGGGATGGGGGGCTTTCCGTGACAGATCCTCCCTTACTTAAACACTAGTGATATTCTCAGCCCCATTGAGAACCCTTTTCCTCCAGCCTACCGCTTTAACACACTCACCTCGGAGTGATATTGGGTTTTAAATAAGAGGCCGCAGAGCTCAGATACAAAATAGACGGCAGACATCCATCCGGAGGGAAGGAGGGAGGGAGGGAGGGAGGGAGGGAGGGAGGGAGGGAGGGAGGGAGTGAGGAGAGATGGGGGAGAGAGGAAGAGAGAGGTTGTATTATAAAGTTAAGTAGCATGGTAGAAATGATGAGCTCTGTATATTTCTGCAAGCAGCATAGGCCTGCTAAACATGCTAGATATAAGCAGGAAAACTGCTGCTGTTCACAGCCTATAGATTATTCAATGTGATACACATAGAAATGAAATCCTCCATGTGTAGCCTACAGTGTATTTGATGTGTATAGTAGAATTAATGGGGATGGCTAAGTTGTTATTCCTCTAGTGAGGCATTTAAAACTTTATTGGCAATGTGTGATCTACACTTTTGTTATAAAAGGGCCATTGGTATCCACATTGAGATTGTGACTTACACTATACAATCAATAGCTATTGACCACTGTGAGAGAGGGGGAGAAGGGTATACGAAATAGTCAATGAGAGCTACTGTATTATCTGTGCATGCTTGGGTTGGGTGTTCAAAGGTACACTTTGCATATGTACTTTACCAGGCCACCATGCAATGCCCTGTTCGGGTAAAAATAAATGACGTAGAAAAACATCAGAGGTCTTGATAATATCAACAATAATCCTTAATGTACCATGTAGGTAACACTTTACTTGACACCCAGTGACATAACATGTTATGACACGGCCATAACCATTTTATAATATGTCATAGCAGCTGACATAGCCTGTCATAACCTGTCATAATATGGTCATAACACTGTCATGACCCATATGTTTATACCTGTTGTGACATATATTGTGTTACTTTATGGCCGGTTATGACAGCTACATAAGACGTTCCTAAACAACATTTATTCAAATTTTTTCCCTGCCAAGAAGTTGTAGAAAATACACTTTATAACACTGTCATGAAGTATTATGACCATCCAGTGTCACTTTACTTAGAGTAAGTAAATACACTTTATAACATGAGCATCATAATCATATAAGCCAGAAATCTGCTCCTGCATTCATCCCAGTCATCAGCAACAGAGCATTGGACAATGTGTCTGTCTCCTCTGTGATGCTGTGTGATGATGTTCTCTGGTGAGTTCTCATGGTCATCTGCTCTCATATAAAATAATGAGGGATGAGGGAAGGGAAGCGAGGAGGGCGGCAGGTGGCCTGGAGGGTAGGTGCATTGGGTCAGTAACCGAAAGGTTGCTGGATCGAATCACTGAGGTGACAAGGTAAAAATCTGTTGTTCTGCCCCTGAACAAGGCAGTTAACCCACTGTTCCCCGGGTGCTGAAGACGTGGATGTCAATTAAGGCAGCCCCCACACCTCTCTGATTCAGAGGGGTTGGGTTAAATGCGGAAGACACATTTCAGTTGAATGCATTCAGCTGTACAACTGACTAGTATCCCCCTTTCCCATGTCCATAATTAACAAGATAATGGATGAGAAGGAGTGCAGTTTAGTCCAGCAAGGTTCTGTGTGATTTAATCAGACTAGCCGATAAATATTTACATATATCTGGATTTGAGATTAGGACCCATGCGGCGAGACAGCTCGGACCTCAGTGTGCCATTTTGATAGGGAGAGACACACACACACACACAAAATCTCCTGAGGAACCATAAAACGATTCATATCCCCTCAGACAGTGGCACGCCTTTATACAGCCATGTTTTATTGAAGCTATGAATTTAGAGGCCAGAAATATGAAACACTATATTTAGTGGTAATCTAGCCCATCCATGCGTCTAATAGTCTGAATGTGAATTGGAAGAAAAACTACTTAAACCCAACTCGTTTTTCAAGAATCATTTGTCACCAGATTTTCTGTTATTATGGAGAAAATGGGGGGGAAGGAAAGAAGTCAATTGCAGACAAATGCAGTTATAAAATTGGGAGATAAGAGATAAGGAACTATTGTTACTTTACTGCCGTTAACAATCAGTTACATCCACGTCTTTAACACTGACATACAAGAATTGCCACGCAGATCTGCATTGCTTTCCTGGTGCGTAGGGAATGTTCAATAGTGACATTTTGTGTAGGAGTGTCTTTTCTTTGAACCCTGAAACACGTAGAGAGTCTCTCAGAGAAACTAGCTGTCTCTTTGCCCTCGTTGATTTGTTTCAATCAGACTAAGACGTCTTGGCATGTCTGGCGTCACAGGTGCCAGCAGAGGCGAGGAGGAGTGGGGAGTGCTGTTCGCATCCTTCTTTCCTCGTCCCTCCATCCCCCCATAGAGCGAGGACCCCAGGGTGTCTGTTTAAATGCACACTCAGTCAGAACGCGGACAGAGAAACTATTCATATGTTGACTCCTCATCCTCCTCCTCCTCCTCCTCTTCTGTAAGAGACCTTCACTCCAGATGCTTACTCTGTCTACATGCTAAATGCTGGTTGGAGACTCTTAATTGCCTCATTTTGTGGTTCTGATTTGCAGTGTTGTTTTTCAGAAACAGCAGGATAGAGGCTGATCACAGACGGAGAAATTACAACCATGTCTTTATTTACTAGCTAATCAACAATCAACACAGAGAGGAGGAAGGGAGGGAGGGAGGGAGGGAGGGAGGGAGGGAGGGAGGGAGGGAGGGAGGGATAATGTGAATAGAAGAAAAACAAGCTAGTCTTTTGTAATATGTTTTCACAGAGCTCAGTCTTTCATATTCACCCTTTCTCTTCAGAAATACATTTTAGTTATAGTTGGTGACATTTACAGAGGACTTCACAGGTTTCTGTGGACTGAGTCCTTGTCGGCCATTATACTCTTTCTCTATTATGGGTATACACATGACTATACACAACACATTTGACATAATCAATGTCAAATAAATACAGAAATAACAATAACAACTTCATTTGAAATATAGAGTAATTTCCAAACCAGCCTAAAGCCATACTAAGCCATAGTAAGAGTCTGAGTTCCCGGTGATGACTTATCATTCACCTTTGACCTTCAACCACAGTACTGTACACTGCAAAGGTCAGTGTGGGTCAATAAAAGCTTCCATAAACGTCTGTTTCTGAGACCGCTGATAAATTGTCATTATGACATTATCATTGAACTCCACATCCCCCTCTCCAGAGTCCATCCATAGGTGACCCTGAGCTCACCTTCCTACACTCGCTATCACACATACGGTGTCAGTGTAACTCAGACTCCTCCTCAGGAATAGATGTTCCTCCCCTCTCTCTCTCTCTCTCTCTCTCTCTCTCTCTCTCTCTCTCTCTCTCTCTCTCTCTCTCTCTCTCTCTCTCTCTCTCTATGTGTCCTGACCACTTCTGTTTGATGGGCAGATGATGGATAGATTTATAGAGGGGTTATGAGTTGTATTCCCTGAATCTGTCATCCACATCGCTCTCAATCCACCCTGTGACCTGATAAAAGGGGCAAATCATTTATGGAGGGATCAGCCATTGCCATACTCCGTGGCTCTATTAAAATGTGATTGAAGTTCTGGTTGTAAAACTTGAACATTCTGCTCAGTGAACACTGAACAACGACAGGCACAGGAACATCTTTCTCACACACACACACGCACGCACACGAAAGACAAATGCACATACACACATGTCAAATCCATCTACAGCAAATAAAATGTGTGTTTGAGCCTCATCTCCCCTATATGGTTTCCATCTCACTGCTCCAACCCCCGTTGTCCTGGAAATGACCTCCAGGCCGCCCTTTATAAAACCAAAATCAATATGGACTGACGCATGTAGAATTATATTTGATTGGAGGTATTGATTTGGAACTTGTTGTTGTTGCATAACGTGATGATGCTCAATGAACCGTGACCATGGCGACTAACTGACTAGCTGAATGGCAGGCAGAGTAGTTGCATTTTTACTTTGAAAACAACCGTCTCGAAAGCATTCAGCGTCACATATTCACATATAGTAGATGAATCAATAGTGATGTTGTTGAGTTTTCACTCCGCAGCCACTTGTCTTTGTGCCTTCAGTCTATGTGGATGAAAGCTTGAGGGGTTCATAAACGACAAGATCCAAGAAGGCTATTTCTAATTTGAAAATTGCGCAGCTGACGTTTAAAGCTGATGGAATTCGAACTAGGTCAAACATCAGATATCATTCAATTGTTTTGTCTGCTATATTGATTAGTTTAATATCGACCTCATATCTATGAACGGTACATTGTCTTTACAGAGTTGACATTTTCTTCTTAAAAACAGCTGCTGCTGCTGTTGTTGTTATGACAAGTCAAGCTAAGCATTAGTCTTCAGACTCAAAGGTATTTCTTTCCACACGAGTCATCGCCAGGCAGCCTGTCAATCACTTACTGGATGGCCTCACCTTAACTTCCTCTCCTCTCTAACCGAGCGACCTCAGCCCAGTTCTAACATCTCCTCCTCCCCCATGATCGTGGTGGACCATTCAGATTGCACCATAGGCCTCTTCTGGATGGCGCTACACTACACAACAAGATGAGCTCCTGATTAGCTCAGTGAGCAGGGAACTTCCTGTCTCGGTGGGTGGTCCCATTATGTGTCTATCCCCTGGTTGGACCTCCCCCCTGCAACACGGCAGTGTTTGGCAGACTTCCTGTAAGACACACACAGCCGCCATACAGATCTACTGATCGTTTCCCCACACTCCCCTTCCTTCTCCGTCCTCCACCTATCCTCCCCTGTTCCCCTCATCCTCCCCCATCATCATCCCTATCTCTGGTAGTAGAGATCCTCCAGAGTGATCAGATGACTGTTGTCTCCCACGGCGATGATGACATTTTGATGTGGCGAATCATCAGGGTGTACTAGCCTCCCTCCAGCAGGGGGATTACCTGCCTGTGGTGTGTGTGTGCGTGCGTGCGTGTGTTTGCGTGTTTGCATGGGTTCATGTGTGTGTGTGTCTGTGTGTGTGTATGTGTGTGTGCTTGTGTGTGCATGTGTGTGTTCATTACCTGCCTTTGGTGTTTCGAGCATCAAAGCTATGCCCACTACAGACTGCATTATAGTAGTGGAGTGGAGAGGGTTGTTATGAGTGTAGGAGGTATATCAGTAGGTGCTGTGGTACTGTGGTACTGTGGTACTGTGGTACTGTACAGGTGGAGAGATTTCCCTGCATATAGATAAGCTAAGCTCTGTTTTCCTCTCTGCAGGGGAACTGTCTCTGTGATCAGACACAGGGAGAAAGAGAGAGAGAGGAGAGGAGAGTGAGAATGAGAGAGAGAGAGAACGAGAGAGGAGAGAGAGAGAGAGAGATGGAGAGAGAGAGAGAGTGATCAGTGAGAGGGCAGAGAGAGAGAGAGACAGAGTAGTACCACAGTACAGTACAGTAGCCTGCTATTATGAGGACCTAGAAGAGACAGACCACAGCACAGTACAGTACAGTAGCCTGCTATTATGAGGACCTAGAAGAGACAGACCACAGCACAGTACAGTACAGTAGCCTGATATTATGAGGACCTAGAAGAGACAGACCACAGTACAGTACAGTACAGTAGCCTGATATTATGAGGACCTAGAAGAGACAGACCACAGTACAGTACAGTAGTCTGATATTATGAGGACCTAGAAGAGACAGATCTCGGTACAGTACCGTAGCCTGCTACTATTTCCCAGCTCTGCATACAGGTAGGACTGGTAAACAACTGTGAAAAAGGTTAGTATGGTCAGCTCCATGTAAGAGTATCGTATTCCACCTTTATAAGTAAATAAACAAGATGAGAAATGTGTCCTTAGTTGTACATTTTTGGGAAATCTAAATCCAGGACCTATATTGAAGACAACGTCTTCAGTAGCTGAAACTGTCATTACTACAACCTTGTGAAAGTGACAAACTGACACGTAAAATTTTTCATCAAAAACAAGTTTATATTGAAGTTGTTATTTGACGGCCTGCACATGCGCAGTACGGTGCGACACGGCCGTTAGACCCAATTACGTGTTTCTACTCATGAACTATGCTAGCTAACATCGCCTACAAGCGTGATCAGGGATTTCTATTGGAGAAGCAGTTTATATAACTCTTCATTTACATTATCTTTGGTAATATCAGCAGCACCACCAGAATGACTGAAGGCCTGACCTTCATCTGGCCTTGACTTACATAAGATTTCCTTTCCAGGATGGACCATTGTATCAGCTCTATGCTTTCAGGAGTAGATGTCCAAGTACACTTGTGTTTACTGGACCACCTGTTGCACATAAGGCACAACAGCACAGATACTGTATGTATGTATGTATGTATGTATGTATGTATGTATGTATGTATGTATGTATGTATGTATGTATGTATGTATGTATGTATGTATGTATGTATGTATGTATGTATGTATTTCTGCATGTTTCTGCCCTATAATAAACCCACAACTTTGCTTGGTGGGAGAGGCAAAGCAAGTACAGGTCAGAAAAATACATTAGCAAGAAGATATGACAGTATATGCTTTATCCCTTCATTACTATTTTGTGCTGAAATATAGTCTATATGGAACAAGTTAAACATGCTGTTCATTCCTTACTCAGCGTTTCCTTCATTTATGCTACTTTTCTTTTTCTCCTTTCTTTCATCTCTATGTCTTTTGCTGAGGTGGTCATTTTGTTAAGCGTAAAATCCCAGATAAAGACAGCTATAAAAAGCCTGACTGGCTTCTGGTGAGAGCAGGGGAAATGTGCTTGCTCTGCTGGGTTCAGGAGTAAATCCAGCTAGCTACTTTTAGCTGGTGAAGACGCAATACCTTTTAGCAAGAGTCTGTAACGACCTAAAATAAACTGGAGAATTCCAACACTCAGCTCCAAACTATTATTCTCCCGGTGTTCTAATTAAAGTTAATCTGTTGTACCCTAATCTTTTTTTATAGTTTGTTTGTTTTTTGTTCTGAAAAGCTGCTGCCCCAGCCCAGACTGCCAAGCTCCTCCTATTTGGCCTGTTGCCCCCCCCACCCCTCTCTCGCTACTCTCTCTCTTTCTACTCTCTCTCTTTCTACACTCTCTCTCTACTCTCTCTCACTCTCAGTCCTCTCATTTTCCTCTCTTCACCCTCTTTTGTGCATGTTTGTGTTTGAACCAAGGCTTTGAACCTCCTCTTTCCCAAGATAAATCACATTCCCTAACTGGCCAGTTAATCAACCCTTTGTGGCCCTCGACCACTATCATGCCATTCTCAGTGTGTGTGTGTGTGTGTGTGTGTGTGTGTGTGTGTGTGTGTGTGTGTGTGTGTGTGTGTGTGTGTGTGTGTGTGTGTGTGTGTGTGTGTGTGTGTGTGTGTGAGGAAGATCCGTTTGGGCCTCTTCTTCTAATGTATGGCTGACAGGACCGCTAAAAACGACCTCCTCTTTAACAAGGGACTCTGTCAGAATAGACCTATTCATCTGGCTTCCTCCTTTCTCCACATTCTTTGACCCATCTAACCATCTAACCACACACATTTCCCCTCTAACAACACATACTTTCCTCTGCACTGATTGGACCTGTAAACAAGTGCCTTTTCTGGACTGACCAAACAGGGCAAGCTAATTAATAGTGAAGGAGACTGGGGAGAGAGCTCCTTTATTTCAGCTTTAATTGGTGTCTAATGCAAGCAGTCCCTCAGCAGTCGGAAGGCCGTTCACAGCACCTTACACTATAATAGATAGGGTCAATAACCATAATGCACTAAGCTGACCCTGTGACCTTTATTTACCAAACACACACACACACAGACACACAGACACACACACACACACACACAGACACACACACACACACGCACACACACACACACACACACACACACACACACACACACACACACACACACAGACACACACACACACACACACACACACACACACACACACACACACACACACACACACACACACATACACACACACACTGTGTCCTCTCTCAGTCCTCTTTCTCCTCTCTCTCCTCTCAGTCCTCTTTCTCCTCTCTCTCCTCTCAGTCCTCTTTCTCCTCTCTCTCCTCTCAGTCCTCTCTCTTCTACTCTCTCCTCTCAGTCCTCTCTCTCTCCTCTCTTTCCTCTCTGTCCTCTTTCTCCTCTATCTCCTCTCAGTCCTCTCTCTTCTCTCAGTCCTCTCTCTTCTACTCTCTCCTCTCTGTCCTCTCTCTCCTCTCTCTCCTCTCTGTCCTCTTTCTCCTCTCTCTCCTCTCTGTCCTCTCTCTTCTACTCTCTCCTCTCTGTCCTCTCTATTCTACTCTCTCTTTTGTAAGGACGGAATGATTATCAGTCTTCCATGACACCTGTTTGACCTTTTCATCATGAAAAAGAAAAAGAGAGCAGCACATTCTAGGAGCTCAGCAATTGAATGTAATAATTTATTGGCCAGCCAAGCTGTCTTCCTCAGGATATAATCCCATTGAAATCGCTAGAAGAGATTATGAGTGTTACGTTCCATGCACTTCTATCTGTGTTCTGTTCACATACAAGCTGTATAGATTGTTAAGTGAGACCTGTGTACTACAGTATTCTGTTCACATAAAGGCGGTATAGACCTCGGTAGGTGAGCGGGCACAAGGACCTCTATACAGAAAGAGAGAGGAATTTGCACAATATAAGCAATATAATGCATTCCCAGATCAGATTTAGTTCCCGGCTTGTTTAGCTATGCAAAGTGCTTATATTGACTCATCAACGCCTTCTCCCAAACACTTTGAGAAACCTATTAGCCGAGTCAACAATGGCTGGCTGTCTGGCTGTACACTGAATGCACAGTGTAGAATAGAGGCTGTCTGAATCCTCACAACATGCAAGTCATATAGAGACCTCATCTGTAGTATTATGTTGCATTCTTCCCATTATTTAGGGGGTGTAGGGATGCAGTGTTACAGTTGTTCACCGAGGAACATAAAGCTCTCGACCTGCTCCACTGCAGCCCTGTCGATGTGGATGGGGGCCGGCTCGACCCCCACCATTTCCTGTAGTCCACTATCAGTTCCTGACGTTGAGGGAGAGGTTGTTGTTCTGGCACCACACTGCCAGGTCACTGACTTCCTCCTTGTAGGCTGACTACAGTAATCAGGCCTACCGCCGTTGTGTCGTAAGCAAACTTGATGATAGTGTTGGAGTCATGCTTGGCCACGCAGTTGTGGGTGAACAGGGAGTACAAGAGGGGACTAAGCACGCACCACTGTAGGGCCCCTGTGTTGAGGGTCAGTGTGGCGGAGGTGATGTTGCCTACCCTCACCACCTGGGGTCGGCCCATCAGGAAGTCCAGGATCCAGTTGCAGAGGGAGGTGTTCAGATACAGAGTCCTAAGCTTGGTGGTGAGCTTGGAGGGGACAACGGTGTTGAACGCTGAGCTGTAGTTAATGAACAGCATTCTCACATACTGTAGCTATTCCTCTTATCTAGGTGGGTGAGGGCAGTGTGGAGAGCAAGATTGCATCATATATGGATCTGTTGGGGCGATATGCAAATTGGAGTGTGTCTAGGGTGTCTGGGATGGTGGAGTTAATGTGTGTCATAACCAGCCACTCAAAGCTCTTCATGATTACAGACGTGAGTGGTACAGAGAACATGGAACATGGGCTGTCATGTCCTGCTTCCTATGGTTCACCCTTATGAACAGTATGTCTAACAATACATTTTGTTACCTTACAGCCTTATTATAAAATGGATTAAATAAAAAACAATTCCTCAGCAATCTACACACAATACCACATAATGACAAAGCAAAAACAGGTTTTAGATTTTTTTTGAAATGTATTAAAATAAAAACAGAAATACTTTATTTACATAAGTATACAGACCCTTTGCTATAAGACTCGAAAATTGAGCTGAGGTGGATTCTCTTTTCATTGGTCATCCTTGAGATTTTTCTACAACTTGATTGGAGTCACATGACAGCCAAAAGGCACCTAAAGACTCTCAGACCATGAATGCAATGTATCACTTCTGGAGGAAACTTCCCAACGGTGAAGCATGGTGCTGGTAGCAAAGGATGTTTTTCAGCGGATCTTGAGAGGATCTGTAAAGAACGGGAGAAACTCCCCAAATACAAGTGTGCTGTAATCACTGCCAAAGGTGCTTCAACAAAGTACTGAGTAAAGGGTCTGAATACTTATGTAAATGTGATATTTCCGTTACATTTTTTTTGTACAAAAAAAGTTTACACAAAAAGTTAGCAAAAAATGTTTTCACAATGTTAGCACAAGTTAGCACAAAAAACGAATAATAATTGCTTTGTCATTATTGTGTGTTGTGTGTAGATTGATGAGGGAAAAAAAAACAAATGAATTCATTTTTTAATAAGCCTGTAACGTAACAACATTTGGACAAAGTCAGGGGGTCTGAATACTTTCCAAAGGCACTGTACGGTCCAATTAAGCACTCTGTATGGCCTTAGGTGTGTTGTCTCCATGTATCCAACCCCTATGTCTACAGTCTCCAAGAATGTTAAAGAAGTAACAACCCCCTGGGCACACCCTGGTTGAATCAACATGATTTCCACAAAATTTCAATGAAATTATGTTGAACCAATGTGGAATAGACATTGCATTGACCTCTGTGCCCAGTGGGAAGATGTTCTGAGAACTAACAAGATGTTCTTAAAACCTCACATTGACATTGGTTTAATAGAACCAAGACATTCCAAGAACATTGGATGTTAGTTATTATTTGACAAGGCTACCATTATATACGAAACAAGTAAGAACATTTCTTTCTCAGGCAGTGAGATTTAAAGGAACTATCTTTTTTTTGGCTGTATAATATGTTAAGTCCACTACAGACAGTAGCCCCTCTATGATCATTATCACATAATGCAGGGGTTCTAAAACTTTTTGGGGCCAGGGACCCCTTTTGTGATAGCAAATTCATCATGACCCCCTCATAAAAATAGCATACAATAATATTTACTATAACTTTGGCATTGCATGACCGAACAAACCAAATCTGGGGCCATGGGAAGGAACATTGTAAAGGTCCCCCTCTTGGCAGCGTAGAGAAGATTCCACAGTTTCAAGCTAATTTCCTGCAATTCTACACATTTTGCCATGGGGCAGAGAGATTTTCTGCTGTTGCAGCTTTTAAGCTAATATCCTGCAATTCTACACATTTTGCCATGAGGCAGAGAGAAAACATTGCGGTTTTAAAGCTTGAAGCTAGAGTCCTTAATTGAAACAATAACAAGGCAGATCAACCCACCTCTGTTTTGGTTAAAAGACAGCTAAACTAAACTTGACATAGATTTTCAAGCCGACTCCAGTATATATTTGGCCTTATATTTTACGTGATTGTCCTGCTAAATGGTGAATTTGTGTCCCAGTGTCTGTTGAAAACACTAGGATGTTGCCTGTGCTTAGCTATTTTGTTTATTTTATCCTACAAAAATCCCTAGTCCTTGCCGATGACAAGCATATCCATAACATGATGCAGCCATCACCATGCTTGAAAATATGAAGAGTGGTACTCAGTGATGTGTTGTGTTGGATTTGCCCCAAACATAACGCTTTGTATTCAGAACATAAAGTCAATTTCTTTGCACATTTTTTGTAGTTTTAATTTAGTGCCTTATTGCAAACAGGATGCATGTTTTGGAATATTTTTATTCTGTACAGGCTTCCTTCTTTTTACTTTGTCATGTAGGTTAGTATTGTGGAGTAACTACAATGTTGTTGATCCATCCTCTGTAACCTCTTTAAAGTTGCCATTGGTGAAATCCCTGAGCAGTTTCCTTCCTCGGGGGCAACTTTGTTAGGAAGAATGCCTGTACCTTTGTAGTGACTGGGTGTATTGATACATCATCCAAATTGTAATTAATAACTTCACCATGCTCAAAGGGATAACAATAGGTGCCCTTCTTTGCGAGGCATTGGAAAACCTCCCTGGTCTTTGTGGTTAAATCTGTGTTTGAAATTCACTGCTCGACTGAGGGACCTTACAGATAATTGTATGTGTGTGGTACAGAGATGAGGTAGTCATTCAACAAATCATGTTAACGCTATTATTACACAGTGTGAGTCTTATGTGTGCAACTTATGTGACTTGTTAATCACATTTTTAGTCATTAACTTATGTATGCTTGCCATAACAAAGGGGTTGGATACTTATTGACTTCAGACATTTCAGCTTTTCATTTTTTAAGAATTTGTAAAAATGTTGAAAAACATAATTCCACTTTGACATTAGGGGGTAACGTGTGTAGGCCAGTGACACAAAATCTCAGGCTGTAACACAACAAAATGTGGAAAAAGTCAAGGGGTGTGAATACTTTCTGAAGGCAGTGTAGTAACTAAGGATTCTAGTTTTCAATTACAGTATATTTATGTTTAAATAATAATTTTGGAATACAAGAAGTATTGATAATTGGTGGACCACTGTGTATACCAATATCCCTGTGAGTCTCCCAGGCCCATGTTGTAGACGAATAATATTACATTGCATTGTATTGTAATACATCCTATAAACCTACTCCACAGATCTCTTGGCCAAAATTAATTTAATCTGTTAGAAATATTCATAAAATAAATGTAAAAAAAAAAAATTGTGTGTATAACAGGTAGCGACTGTATCCAGCTCTGTTCTGCTAAGCAACCAGTCCTTAGGGACTGTCTTTCTACTCAATATGGTTCCGACTAATGTCCCATATGCCAGAGTTGAATGTGTTAATGTTCAAAATAATAATCTTGAAAATAAGACCCAGCGGAGGGACATTAATTGTCATTCCTCCCACTACCAGTTCTGACCCTGGGGAGACATAACACCAAAATACATCACTGTCTCTGTCTCTGTCTCTGTCTCTGTCTTTGTCTCTGTCTCTGTTTCTCTCTCTCTCGCTCTCTCCCACTCTCTGCCTCTCTCTGTTTCTCCCACTCTCTCTCTCCCTCGCTTTGTCTTACTCAGATTTCATATAAGCTTTATTAGCATGAGTGACAAGGCCACTGCTGCTAAAGTGAAGTGAGCTCTAAATTGAGCTCTACTCCATCTGAACTGAACAGGTCTGCATTAACAATATCCCAACCTTTTAGTGGGGAAATCAAAGGAATTACACATAATTACTTGAAATGAAATGTCTTTTTGGACTTTGCCAATGTAGGCTTGTGCCAAGACAAAGAACACAAATACAGAGCATTACGAGCTGGCATGAAAATAAAGAGAGAGCATAATACTCCACAACAACAACAACAAAACAACAACAACAACAACAACCTCCAACATCTAACAGCATTTTAGAGATGTTTCCTTCACCCTTTCACAGCTTTACACACAATGTCATGTGTAAGAGAGAGAGAGAGGACACTCACTGCGCTCTCTCTCTCTCATCGATATGGATTTCCTGACATCTCAAACATGGATTTGTAATCTGTGTTTCCCAGCTTCCGCCCTGCAGAAGCTGCACCTTATGGCATGAGCGAGAGCTTCCTGTTTCACAAGGACAAAGACAAGGTTACATCTGCTGCTGCTCCACTGACCATCCTCAACGGTAGCTCTTTCGCTCTCTCTCTCTCTCTCAATTTTAATTCAAGTGGCTTTATTGGCATAGGAAACACATGTTAACATTGCCAAAGCAAATTAAGTAAATAAACAAAAGTGAAATAAACAATAAAAATTAACAGTAAACAGTACACTCACAGATGTTCCAAAAGAATAAAGACATTTCATGTTAACGCTATTATTACAACACATTGTTACAACACTGTATACAGTGTTGTAACGATGTGCAAATGGTTAAAGTATATAAGGGAAAATAAATAAACATATGCGTTTTTTCTTCACTGGTTGCCCTTTTCTTGAGGCAACAGGTCACACGTCTTGCTGCTGTGATGGCACACTGTGGTATTTCACCCAGTATATATGGGAGTTTATCAAAATTGGATTTGTTTTCGAATACTTTGTGGATCAGTGTAATCTGAGAGAAATATGTGTCTCTAATATGGTCATACATTTGGCAGGAGGTTAGGAAGTTCAGCTCTCTCTCTCTCTCTCTCTCTCTCTCTCTCTCTCTCTCTCACTCTCTGTCTCTCTCTCCCTCTTTCTCTTCCCTCTCTCTGCCCCTTTCTCATTCTTTCACCATGCCTCCGTCTATATGATTTCCATTCCATTATGAGTGCTCTCTCTCATTTTCACACACTGTCTATCACAGGAACAGGAAGACACATAAAACCCTGTTGGAAAGAGGAGAATATGTGTTGTGGACAAACAGAAATGTACTCAGAGAAATGAGACAGATAGTTCCAGAGAGATAGACGTAAATGGAGCAATGCTATCACGCTAGTACAGAGAGAGACATAGTAGATATAGAAAAAGATGGAGAGAGAGCGAGAGACTGAGTGAAAGAGAGAGAGAGAGAGATAGCCTTATCAGCAGCCCAGGGAGCTTCCACAAACAGACACACATTGACATAAGAGGAATCCGGACCATCCTTCATCCATACACCAGGGCCCTCAATTCTAAACATTGCCATATGCACCAAATAAGCCCCAAAACATGCTGTCACGGTCGCTATGAGACAGGACCCGAGGCGCAGAGCTGCAGCGTATAGACATTTCTTTATTCCGTAACTTAATCCACAAAACGAACAAAGGAGAGACAGCGACCATGAACCGGCGCGAATACAAAAAAAACCACAAACACAGGTGGGAATTCTGAACATAAATAGGCTCCCCAATTAGAGGCAATGCAGCGCAGCTGCCTCTAATTGGGGACCAATTCCAAAACTGAAACTAGTCCAGAGACCACCAAACCTGAAAACCATAAAGGTTTCCAGAGACCTCTCTGAACATAAACCTTACAGTACTGGCAGCACCGGGCTAGGAACCGGTACTGGCGCTACCAAGCTGGGGACACGCACTGGAGCTACCGGGCTAGGAACTGGCACTGGTGCCACCGGGCTAGGAACCGGTACTGGCGCTACCAAGCTGGGGACTCCCCCTGATGCCACCGGGCTAGGAACCGGTACTTAATAATCCTTAATAAAAACAAATACAAATCATTACCATTGTACCTTTTCTGGCCATGATGAGTTCGTATTCCTGAAGTAGCCATACAGCAATTTTCTTGGTATTTCAGAAACAGTAAGATACAACAAATGTCTCCGCAAAAAAAAAACATTCTGCCAACAACCCAAAAGACATTAATCAAGTTCACCATTGATATATATTTTAGGTGTACTGTCTTGGCCTAATTCCAATACTTCCAAAGTATATGGAAAATAAGGGTGTTATTGTCACCATAAAAGGTGAGTGATGGGCATTATTCAGTTATAATGCTTGTTCACACGCACACGGATTTACAACAGGTCTGATATATAACAGGAAACACACGTATGTATGGTGTACACCAAGTTTATAAATCTCATTATTTTTCTGCATGTGCAGTCTTTTCAGAAATAGAGCACACAGATAATTAGTGTAAAATGGACTCAAAGGTTATAAATGAAGCCCCAGGAGAGGATTTATAATCTTACAGATTTAACCCCTGACCTGACCTCTCCGTAACCCTCAGCTGACCACACATGAACAGACTCCAAGAGGCCTCCTTCTGGGAAGCCAGTTCTTGAAGAAGCGTAAACATTTTCTGTTTCACAACAGTCTGAGAAATGTACATAGAGATATTTACATCAATGGATGCTAGCCTTGAGTATACACTCTAAAACCCATGGAAATGGTCATTCATAAATGTTTTGAGTGTTGTCTCTTGAGAGCGGTACAAATGTATCTACTGTAGGTTATTTTTCAGACTCTCTCTCTCCATTGTTAAAAGCACATTGAGTCCAAAGAAGTTCATAACCACCTCTTTAAGAAAGGGCAGTTATTTTGGAAAACAAGCTTCTTGGCTACAAGGGTGAAGGGTACATGACAGGATTAACACACAACCTGTGGCTGGGGGGTGGAGTCATGCATTTTAGGAGTGTGCATTGGAGAAAGAGAATGAGAGAAATGTATGGCGAGAGAGAGAGAGGGAGAGAAGAAGAGCGAGAGAAAGACACTCCTCAACTCCACAGCAGAAGCAGAGGGGGCTGTGAGACTCATCCCAGGGTGCTACACTGATTCGTAGGCTAAGATGAGAGAGCAGAGCAGCCTCACCTCAGACCTCAGCTCTGTCACTGTAGTAACAACCTATGGACAACTGGTGGCACTGATGTGCTGGTTATAACCCAGAGACACGCACAGCCTAATGTCCAGCTATATAAGAGCACAGTACAGCAGATACTAGTATACAAACACACAACCACATACAGTTATGCAGCTACACACAAATGAACCCTCCCTTGAACACAAACTCACACACACACACACACACACACACACACACACACACACACACACACACACACACACACACACACACACACACACACACACACACACACCTACACACACACACACACACACACACACACACACACACACACACACACACACACACACACACCTACACACACACACACACACACACGCACACACACACACACACACACACACACACACACACACACACACACACACACACACACACACACACACACACACACACACACACACACACACACACACACACACACACACACACACACACACACACACACACACACAGAGACCAGAGATAAAGCCAAAGACAGGGACTAAGGCTGGGTCTCCTCCAGCAGCCCAGGCGGTACGGTCTCCTCTCCAAGCAGCCGTGACAGCACCAAGATTTAGGGGATGGTGGGCACAGAGCAGGACACTAGGCTCATTCAGTGAAGACCGTTGGAGCCACCCCAGGGAGAGGGAGGGAGGGAGGGAGGGGATACATCCCTCTTAACCCCTCGTCTACCAGCAGCAGCCAGCATACACTACATAAGGGACCGTTTATAAGACGTATCCCCAGTGAATATTGTAGTTCTGGTAACATTTTATTTGAAGGGTACCTACTGTACTTAAGGCCTTCATAAAACATACATAATGCATTTCTCAGCCTTCTCTATGGGCTGGAGAAATGTAACCACTCCCACTCTACATAGATGTAGCCAGTAATTCACCAGTGAATAGTGAAAGTTATTCCTTTGAAATTATTTGAATATATGGTTCTAGGTTCCCAATGAAAATACCATTGTGTTTCCTCTCCTAGTAACATCATGAGGGAGAAATATACAACGACAGAGAAAGAGAGAGTGCTGAAGGCACAATATATCTTCTTCAGTTGAATAACTAAAAACATTCATTTCTGGGAGAGTGGACACAGTTGAATGGCTACGCCTCACCCCAAACACCTTACACACGCACACGCACACACGCACAACTGTTTGTGTGCCCTGCGTGTGTGTCCAGCATGTTTGTGTGTTCAGCGTGTTTCTGTGTCCAGCGTGTGTGTGTGTCTAGTGTGTGTGTGTCCAGTTTGTGTGTGTCCAGCGTGTGTGTGTGTCCAGCATGTGTTTGTCCAGTGTATGTGTGTCCAGCATGTACAGTGAGCACCATAATTCATTGGACAGTGACCCATTTTTTGTTATTTGGGTTCTGTACTCTAGCACTTTGAGTTTGAAAGGATACAATGACAATGAGGTTGAAGTGCAGACTGTCAGCTTTAATTTGAAGGGATTTTCATACATATCAGATGAACCGTTTAAAAATGACAGCACCCTTTGTACATGGTCCCCCCATTTTAAGGTACTACAAGTATTTGTTGAATTGGCTTCACAGATGTGTGTCGTTAGGCAGGTGTATTCATTTGTGTTGTTTATTGAATGCAGGAGAGCTGTTGATGAATAGTATTGATTCTAGACTTTTGCCTTTGGAGGTTGTTGTTGGGGTGTGACAACATGAAGAAGACAGCAGTACCGATGCAAATGATGCTGGCCGTCATAAGGCTTAGAAATTAAAATCAATCCGGAACATTGCAAAAACCCTGGGCATGCCCAAGTCAACAGTTTGGTTCATCATTAACAAGAAAAAAACCGGTGAACTCAATTATGTCAAAAGACCCGGTAGACCGAGGAAGACCACAGTAGTGGATGACCGGAGAATACTCTCTATGGTGAAGAAAACCCCCCTGCCACTAGCCCAACAGATCAAAAACACTCTCCTGGAAGCAGGTGTAGATGTGTCAAAGTCTATCATACTAAAAGAGCCCCAAGAGTTCTGGAAAAAGAGACAAAGATTAACATGTGGAAAGTGGAAAGAGGAAAGTGTGGAGAAAAAAAAGAAATGCCCATGTTTCAAAGCATACCACCTCATCCGTGGAACATGGTGGAGGGGGTGTTATGGCTTGGGCCTGTATGGATTCTCAAGTCTACAGAAATATTTTATCTGCTCAGATAAAACCAAATGCCTCCAAACTCATTGGACGGCACTTCATCATGCAACAAGACAATGACCCTAAACATACTGCTAGAGCAACAAAGTTTTTTTGGGGGGGGGACCCAAAACAAGCAAGAACTGAAGATGGGTGCAGCAAAGGCCTGGCAGAGCATCACCAGGGAAGACACCCAGCTTCATCAAGCAGTCATTGCATGTAAAGGTTATGCGACCAAATATTAACAATGATTACTTTATTCTACATTGTGTTAAACTGTCCAATGTTTTTTGATGCCAGAAAAAGGGGGGGACCATGCACAAAAGGTTCTACAATTTCTAAACGGTTTGTAGTAAGGTCTGTTCAATAGGGGAAGGAAGAAGACGGGGTCGGCTGGTTTGAGACCCGTGATTTTTATTGTCCAAAAAAGTAGATCACCAAAATAAGATAAATCGGCGCTGCGGGCGCTTCTCAACACCAATCAAAAATAACTCTTTCCACCAGCACTCTTTAGAGCATAAAACAGCCCCACTCAGTCCCCTGGCTTTTCCCCACAAGTCTCAGGCAGTCCCTCTCCCCCCGGCCACCTTCCCCAGGTGGCTTTTAAAGCTGACAGTCTGCACTTCAACCTCATTGTCATTGTATCCTTTCAAACTCAAAGTGCTAGAGTACAGAACCAAAATAATGCATGCATGTGTGTGTGTATGTGTCCAGTGTGTGTGTCCAACACGTGTGTTCAGTGTTCATCTGTGTTTGTGTGTGTGTGTGTGTGTGTGTGTGTGTGTGTGTGTGTGTGTGTGTGTGTGTGTGTGTGTGTGTGTGTGTGTGTGTGTGTCCAAACAGCGTCAGTCAGTCAGCCAGTCCCAGCAGGGAGGGCGTTAGAGGAGTTAGCCTGGCTGGAGTTAGCCTGGGGAGGTTATTAGCTGTTTCACCTCTCTGTGAACTCCTCTGTTCAGACATGATTGGCCACAGCGTTAAGCTCCCAGCATCACTGACCTCATCTAATGTGATTACAGCGCCAGGGCAACGTTTAGACAATGCTGTCAAAAAGGTCAAGTATGTCATTCCAACCCACCGGTCGCTGGTTCATGACTCATGGTGTCACCACATACATTAAACAAGGAAACACTTGTGTCCCTGATGTGTCCGTTCAGGAAATCGCTGTGTTGAATCCAATTGACAAAATAACAGACATCATCACCACTATCGAGGCCACCAAGTCATTGACGTTATAAATGACAACATGCCATGGAGGTTTAGAGATACTTGAGCACTTCAGAAAGAAGAAGAGACATGCATTTGTCTTTACGTTTTGATATTGGGCAGTATGCACTGCTGGGGAGCATGGATGACAACCTTGATACAACATGCTGTACATCAACTATGAAATACTTGTTGTGTTAAACACCTATACACCTATAACGGTAGAGTAGCCTATGGATAATGGCATTACGCCTATCAATTGACAGTGTGTCAAATTCCCCCTTGGTTTTCACCAGCCAGACAACTTAATCCAGTACAGAGACAGACAGCTAGGTTCTATGCAGGGCAGCTGGTATGTTGGCTTTTCCCTCCCTTGAGGCAGCGTGCATATCATCCTCAAACAAATGTCTCACCTTTGTACAAACAACCCATCCTGCCTTCCTGCCTCCCAGCCTCCCTGCCTCAGGTATCAAATCCTATTAAAGATTTTCAGGAAGCCTGGGGGAGGCAGGGAGGAGCCAGGCGGGAGGCTGGGGGAGGCTGATGGAGGCAGGAGGGAGGCAGTTGGAGACGGGGAGGCAAGGAGAAGGCGGGAGGGAGGCAGGGAGAGGTAGGGGGAGGCGTTTGAAGATGGAAGATGTGGAAGCAGAAGCAGCTGTATTCCCTTGCTCAGCGGGAGCTAGGAAAGAGAGAGGGAAGGAGGAGGAGAGGGAGAGAGGCATGATGGGGAGGGGAGGAGGGTGGAGGAGGAGGAGGAGGAGGAGGAGGAGGAGGAGGAGGAGGAGGAGGAGGAGGAGGAGGAGAGTGACAACACAATATGCATGTGTGTTTTTAATAGTATTTTCAGTAGTCAGGTGCTTGGTGTTCTAGTGTACACACACCAGTATGCTTTCCAAGATGTTGAAGTATAGAAGCTCAGCAGTTTAGGAACAGTTTCATAATACACTCTGCACTGTGACTCTCACTGTTACTTATTTCCCTCACCAACTCCAAATTGATCAAATAAATTAAAACATCAAGCTACCCAAGGCTGAACAGCACCCCAAAAGTAACATCAATATTTATTCAATTACATATAGTTCTACGTGTAATTATTGATATTTCATCTTCAAAGGCTAAATGAATGTGGAGTGGTCCACATAGAAACAGAATTACCCATCATGGCACATTGACTTGAATGTGGATGTCTGTTCTGGAAATTCTATTTCTATGGTGGTACATGCTCTCTCTATACATTCTTTATCTGTGTGGAACGATTTGTGAAATTACTATACATAATCACCTGCCCCATTGTTTATGCAGTTTCATGGCTTGATTATGTTGGAAAGATGAGATTTACAGTATATTGTACGCAGCGGTAATTTTTCAACACACAAGTCACATAGTATAATTGAACACAGTGGAATTAATCGATTCATGACTAGAGACACGGTTACCACAATCATTTCATTTCAACTGCTCATCATAATTTTGTTGAAGCCATTATCTCTCTGCTTCTGGCTCTCCAATCATCCAATCATCAGATCAACAAATCAACAAATCAACCAATCAACCAATCAACCAATCAACCAATTAACCACATTTATTCAAAAAGTAATTTCTACATCATGAGTTGTCAGGTCTATAATACTGAAAGACAGAACATGTTCAACTCAAACAATGGAAGTCTTGACTTAGTAGTCAAGTACTAAGTACTTGTTATTTATTGTTCAAACATTTTAGCATGTTGTCCACTTTAACAGATAGACTCAGGCTGCATTTAGACAGACAGCCAAATTCTGATATTTTTTCCACTAATTGGTATTTCTTCCAATCAGATCAGCTCTGAAAAAGATCTGACGTGAATAGATCTGATGTGATCGGTCAAAATACCAATTAGTGAAAAGAATATCAGAATTTGGCTACATGTATAAAACGCAGCCTTAGTGACAGACTGTGCATAGACTCTCTGGGCTGGGCTAGCCAGATCGCCAGTCCCCTCGGCAGACCAACAACATCACAGCTACAACATCACAGCTACAACATCACAGCTACTTTATAAACAGCTACTGTTTTCTCATTTCATCAATTCCACCCATGAATGACTGAGTGCGTTTGCGCTGTAAAAACAGTCACAGTGTCTCAGTTTCAGGACTGACACATTGATAGATTGATGCTATTTGTTCGTTGTGTTTCACTGTTCATTTTGTTTTAACTGTATTGATTTTATTCCACTCCCCCCCCTCCTTAGGGGGTCATAGGTCAAAAAAATGAAACAGTTTCTGATTGCGTTAAGAGGAATGCAGTTATTCACAACTGAAATTAAATGAGTGCAAATTAAAATAAAGTGACCAACTGGGTTTGAACTCCTGCGTGCCACAAGACTGTGTTATCATGCTGGACTGAAGCCTAGGGCATTAGGCACAGGGAGCTAACACAAGTCTTCAGGTCCCAAACAAGGTTACTCATCACTGAACCAGCTCTGTTACACAAACGTGCGGCTAACGTCTTGGTCTGTCACTGTTGTTTGTTTGTTAGCTTCAACTTCACATAAAAAGCATCATCAACATTCAATTGAATTTAACTACACAATGCATGTGTTTCTAGCCCGACCACAGGCAGGTTTCCTGAGACTGCCATAGTCCTCAGAGGGATTGGCAGTTTAATTAACTTCATATCTCTGTGTGCACGTACAGCCTTTATACCAGCACCAGACTGCTGTCTCCCAATGCACCCATGCTCCCAGTACTAGGTGAGGGGTGAGCAGAGTCTGGGTGAGCACGCACATAGTTAGAGCCTTTAGGGGAAGGAGATGAGGTGATATATACTGATTAGCATCGTGTGTGTGTGTGTGCGTGTGTGTGTGTGCGTGTGTAGTTAGAGCACATACTTTGAGCATCTAATTAGAGCCATAGGGGATAGAGATGAGGTGATGTAAGTAATTAGCAACCCCACTGCGGGCTGAGACCAAGGGTCAACGGTTATAGAGACAAGGGCTGGTTGTCCCCTCTCGGGGACTGACTCAACACATCACAGGCTGTGGTGATGGTCACTCCCATCTCCTAAGCTTGGTTAGATGACAGGATGGTAAGGGCCAGATGAATCACCTGCTCAATGACAATTTGTAACTAGTTGTTATAAGCATGTGATTAGCATCAATAGTCAAACACAACTCACATGGATGCAAACATTTGTAACACTACCATTTTCTTATGGACACCTGCAAAGAAAAAGAGAGGTAGGGTAAGGGAGAGAGAGAGAGAGAGAGAGAGAGAGAGAGAGAGAGAGAGAGAGAGAGAGAGAGAGAGAGAGAGAGAGAGAGAGAGAGAGAGAGAGAGAGAGAGAGAGAGAGAGAGAGAGAGAGAGAGAGAGAGAGAACGCAGAAAGGATGTGTAAAGTAGGACAGAGCAGTGGAAACTCTGTGCCTCAGTGTCCATCTCACGATATTGCCTCCCCTCCCCTCTTCTCCTCTCCTCTCCTCTCCTCTCCTCTCCCCTCCCCTCCCCTCCCCTCCCCTCCCCTCTTCTCCTCTCCTCTCCTCCATGCTCTAACCCTCAACACATTGCTCACAAGGAGGATAAAAAACATCACTGTAATTAAACCAGACTGGGTTTTTAATTCAATCTTGTGCAGGTTAATTAGGAAATTATCTATAAAGCAAATTCAATCTTTACAGATGTCCTGGCTGAGCCTTTGTGTTTGTGTTTGTGAGAGAGAGAGAGAGAGAGAGAGAGAGAGAGAGAGAGAGAGAGAGAGAGAGAGAGAGAGAGAGAGAGAGAGAGAGAGAGAGAGAGAGAGAGAGAGAGAGAGAGAGAGAGAGAGAGAGAGAGAGAGAGAGAGAGAGAGAGAGAGAGAGAGAGAGAGTGAATATGGAGGAGAAGGGTGAATCTAAGGGCTTGGTCATCCATTGCTCCAATGTAATTTCCTCCCTTAGTCCAGTAAAGCCATTTTCATTAAGGCTGAATTGAAAGTGCAATACAATTAAAGTACAGGCTGTTTCTCAGCACTCACTGTGTAGCCTGTCTCTGTCTCTGTGTGTGTGTGTTGGGGTGACGGGCTATCACCTCTCTCTCACTCCCTGTGCCCAGGTGCCAACCCAGAACATGCCCTTGGCTTGTGTTGATTGGTAGGTGGACAGCTCTGTCAGAGGCAGTTGGTGGTGGTAGTAGTGATAGTAGTGAGAGTAGTGAGAGTAGTGATAGTAGTGATAGTAGTGATAGTAGTGAGAGTAGTGATAGTAGTGATAGTAGTGAGAATGGTGAGAGTAGTGATAGTAGTGATAGTAGTGAGAGTAGTGATAGTAGTGATAGTAGTGAGAATGGTGATAGTAATGATAGTAGTGATAGTAGTGAGAGTGGTGAGAATAGTGATAGCAGTGATAGTAGTGAGAGTAGTGATGGTATCGAGAGTAGGGAGAATATTGAGAGTAGTGAAAGTAGTGATAGTATTGAGAGTAGTACTAGTACTGAGAGTAGTGATAGTAGTGAGAGTGGTGATAGTAGTGAGAGTAGTGATAGTTGTGATAGTAGTGAGAGTGGTGAGAGTAGTAAGAGTAGTGATAGTAGTGAAAGTAGTGATAGTATTGAGAGTATTAATTGTACTCAGAATGGTGATAGTAGTGATAGTAGTGATAGTAGTGAGAGTGGTGAGAATAGTGATAGCAGTGATAGTATTGAGAGTAGTGATAGTATCGAGAGTAGGGAGAATATTGAGAGTAGTGAAAGTAGTGATAGTATTGAGAGTAGTACTAGTACTGAGAGTAGTGATAGTAGTGAGAGTGGTGATAGTAGTGAGAGTAGTGATAGTTGTGATAGTAGTGAGAGTGGTGAGAGTAGTAAGAGTAGTGATAGTAGTGAAAGTAGTGATAGTATTGAGAGTATTAATTGTACTCAGAATGGTGATAGTAGTGATAGTAGTGATAGTAGTGAGAGTGGTGAGAATAGTGATAGCAGTGATAGTATTGAGAGTAGTGATAGTATCGAGAGTAGGGAGAATATTGAGAGTAGTGAAAGTAGTGATAGTATTGAGAGTAGTAATAGTACTGAGAGTAGTGATAGTAGTGAGAGTAGTGATAGTATTGCGAGTATTAATAGTACTGAGAATAGTGATAGTAGTGAGAGTGTTGAGAGTACTGATAGCAGTGATAGTAGTGAGAGTAGTGATAGTAGTGATAGTATTGAGAATAGTGGTTGTATTGACAGTACTGAGAGTAGTGATAGTAGTGATAGTATTGAGAATAGTGATAGTATTGACAGTACTGAGAGTAGTGATAGTAGTGAGAGTGGTGAGCTTGGAGGGGACAACGGTGTTGAACGCTGAGCTGTAGTTAATGAACAGCATTCTCACATACTGTAGCTATTCCTCTTATCTAGGTGGGTGAGGGCAGTGTGGAAAGCAATTAAGATTGCATCATATATGGATCTGTTGGGGCGATATGCAAATTGGAGTGTGTCTAGGGTGTCTGGGTTGGTGGGGTTAATGTGTGTCATAACCAGCCACTCAAAGCTCTTCATGATTACAGACGTGAGTGGTACAGAGAACATGGGCTGTCATGTCCAGCATTCCTATGGTTCACCCTTATGGTTCACCCTTATGAACAGTATGTCTAACAATACATTTTGTTACCTTACAGCCTTATTATAAAATGGATTAAATAAAAACAATTCCTCAGCAATCTACACACACTGTTTTTTAGAATTTTTTTGAAATGTATTAAAATAAAAACAGAAATACTTTATTTACATAAGTATACAGACCCTTTTGTGATGGCTTGGTTGTGGTAAGGCCTCTTACTCCCACCTAGGGGAGGAGAGAGGCACACAACCAAATCATCACACCCTAACTAGGGAGATTATCATCCCCAATCAGAGACAGCTGTCTAGCGTTGTCTCTGATTGGGGATAGTATATAGGCTCCACACATTTCCACCTGTGTGTGAATCATTGTTCCTGCTTGTCTGCACTGCCAGCAGCCCAGCAAGTAAGTCACCGTGTTTTGTTTGTTGTATCGTGTTTTTGTTTTTTCAGTCTCTTTTATTTGTAAATGCTTCGTGAGTCCATCTCATTTCCAAATAAAAGGATGACACTTCACCAGCGCTCCGTCTATCGTCCCATATATCCGACGCACCGTGACAGAATGATCCACCACCCTGGGACGCAACGGGGGATAACTTTGGGAGACATCCTCCTCGGTATGGGGAAAATTACCGAGGAGGAACACTCCCATTATCGTGCGGTGGAGGAGGGCTGGTGTCCGGAGCAGAGGCGCCGAAGACGGGGGAAACGTTACCGGGCTAAAGCGAAGGACCAGCTTGGAGCCCAGAAAAACCCCCAAACTGATTTTGGGGGGGGGCTATGGGGGTGGTCGGGGATCGAGGGAGAAGAGCCCCGACCACTGCACTCGTGGGGGTTCCAGGAGGAGCCCCTACAGCCGTGGGAGCAGGAGTACAGAGAGGAGTCGGAGGAAGACGACAGCGATGTGCTTCTGTTCCCTCACTCGTGGGGGTTCCCGGAGGAACCCTCACAGGATGGGGATTGGCGTTGGAGTAGGGACGACAGGCACAGTCGTGCTCCAGCGTCAGTTCCCAGTCCGGTGCCTCCAGCGCCGGTCCAGAGTCGGAGGAGGAGGAGACCGACTCAGCGCACCAAACCATCGGTGCGCAACAATAGCCCGGTACGGCCCGCTCCTGCTCCGCGCACCAGCTCTATGGTGCGTTTGCCCAGCCCGGCGCGACCCGTGCCAGCTCAACGCACCGACCCAACGGTGCGTTTCCCCAGCCAGGTACAGCCCGTTCCAGCTACTCGCACCAGACCAGTGGTGCGTTCCCCCAGCCCGGTACGGTCTGTGCCTGCTCCTCGCACCCAACCTATGGTGCGTTTCCCCAGCCCGGCGCGACCCGTGCCAGCTCAACGCACCGACCCAACGGTGCGTTTCCCCAGCCAGGTACAGCCCGTTCCAGCTACTCGCACCAGACCAGTGGTGCGTTCCCCCAGCCCGGTACGGTCTGTGCCTGCTCCTCGCACCCAACCTATGGTGCGTTTCCCCAGCCCGGCGCGACCCGTGCCAGCTCAACGCACCGACCCAACGGTGCGTTTCCCCAGCCAGGTACAGCCCGTTCCAGCTACTCGCACCAGACCAGTGGTGCGTTCCCCCAGCCCGGTACGGTCTGTGCCTGCTCCTCGCACCCAACCTATGGTGCGTTTCCCCAGCCCGGCGCGACCCGTGCCAGCTCAACGCACCGACCCAACGGTGCGTTTCCCCAGCCAGGTACAGCCCGTTCCAGCTACTCGCACCAGACCAGTGGTGCGTTCCCCCAGCCCGGTACGGTCTGTGCCTACTCCTCGCACCCAACCTATGGTGCGTGTCCCCAGTCCAGTACGCCCCGTGCCTACCCCTCGCACGGAGGCTACCGCGACGGTCGCCACCACAGGGCTGGAAACCATCTCTGCGTTGGTGTCCAGGGTGGGCACGACGTTCAGCCCCGCTGTGGAGCAGGAGCTCCATAGCGCGTCGGTGCCCAGTCTGGGGCCAACAGCAAGCCCAACCAGAGGGCTGGAAACCATCTCTGCGTCGGTGCCCAGGGTGGGCACGACGTTCAGCCCCGCTGTGGAGCAGGAGCTCCATAGCGTGTCGGTGCCCAGTCTGGGGCCGACAGCCAGCCCAACCACAGGGCTGGAAACCATCTCTGCGTCGGTGCCCAGGGTGGGCACGACGTTCAGTCCCGCTGTGGAGCAGGAGCTCCATAGCGTGTCGGCGCCCAGTCTGGGGTCGACAGCCAGACCTGCGACAGGGCTGAAAACCACCTCTACGTCGGTGCCCAGGGTGGGCACGGCGTCCAGCCCGAGGTCTCCGGTGAAGGCCAGCTGCCCGAAGCCTGCGTTGAAGGTCAGCTGCCAGAGACCTCCGGAGAAGGTCAGCTGCCCGAGGCCTTTGGTGAAGGTCAGCTGCCCGAGGCCTTTGGTGAAGGTCAGCTGCCCGAGGCCTTTGGTGGGCACGACGTTCAGCCCCGCTGTGGAGCAGGAGCTCCATAGCGCGTCGGTGCCCAGTCTGGGGCCGACAGCCAGCCCAACCAGAGGGCTGGAAACCATCTCTGCGTCGGTGCCCAGGGTGGGCACGACGTTCAGCCCCGCTGTGGAGCAGGAGCTCCATAGCGTGTCGGTGCCCAGTCTGGGGCCGACAGCCAGCCCAACCACAGGGCTGGAAACCATCTCTGCGTCGGTGCCCAGGGTGGGCACGACGTTCAGTCCCGCTGTGGAGCAGGAGCTCCATAGCGTGTCGGCGCCCAGTCTGGGGTCGACAGCCAGACCTGCGACAGGGCTGAAAACCACCTCTACGTCGGTGCCCAGGGTGGGCACGGCGTCCAGCCCGAGGTCTCCGGTGAAGGCCAGCTGCCCGAAGCCTGCGTTGAAGGTCAGCTGCCAGAGACCTCCGGAGAAGGTCAGCTACCCGAGGCCTTTGGTGAAGTTCAGCTGCCCGAGGCCTTTGGTGAAGGTCAGCTGCCCGAGGCCTTTGGTGAAGGTCAGCAGCCCGAGGTCCCCGGTGACGGTCAGCAGCCCGAGGTCCCCGGTGACGGTCAGCAGCCCGAGGTCCCCGGTGACGGTCAGCAGCCCGAGGTCCCCGGTGACGGTCAGCAGCCCGAGGTCCCCGGTGACGGTCAGCAGCCCGAGGTCCCCGGTGACGGTCAGCAGCCCGAGGTCCCCGGCGGATTTATTGTGCGATCGGGAGTCCGCACCTTGGGGGGGGGGGGGTACTGTGATGGCTTGGTTGTGGTAAGGCCTCTTACTCCCACCTAGGGGAGGAGAGAGGCACACAACCAAGTCATCACACCCTAACTAGGGAGATTATCATCACCAATCAGAGACAGCTGTCTAGCGTTGTCTCTGATTGGGGATAGTATATAGGCTCCACACATTTCCACCTGTGTGTGGATCATTGTTCCTGCTTGTCTGCACTGCCAGCAGCCCAGCAAGTAAGTCACCGTGTTTTGTTTGTTGTATCGTGTTTTTGTTTTTTCAGTCTCTTTTATTTGTAAATGCTTCGTGAGTCCATCTCATTTCCAAATAAAAGGATGACACTTCACCAGCGCTCCGTCTATCGTCCCATATATCCGACGCACCGTGACACCTTTGCTATAAGACTCGAAATTGAGCTCAGGTGCATCCTGTTTCCATTGATCATCCTTGACATTTTTCTAAAACTTGATTGGATTCCGCCTGTTGAGAGTGCATTTCAGAGGAAAAACTAAGCCATGAGGTCGAAGGAATTAATGCTCCGAGACAGGATTGAGTCAAGGTACAGATCTGGGTACCAAAAAATGTCTGCAGCATTGAAGGTCCCTGTGACGGTGCGAGGACGGTGAGCACAAAAATTAGGAGGTTGAATAAAAAAAAATGAAAACAGGAAGGAAGGAAGATGATACATAAGGTTTCATCTGGCAACACTGAGACGCAGCTCAATCTATAATCCACACGCACACCACAGGGAGGGGAACATATAAATGGTGTGTAATAATGTGAGTGGAAGCCTGTGTGTGTGTGCTTGTGGAATCAGGGGATGGGAATCAGGTGTGGGGTTGCCATCATACTCATGCCGGTGGTTAGTATACTGGCGAGCCGGCGCGCCGGGCGGGAGTGGTACCTCCGATGTAAAAGAAAGTCGACTACCGGATAGAGCCAAAGACCCGGTTATTCACAGGGAAGCCTCTGAGTGTCCTAGAACTTTCTATTCTGAATTAAAATGGTGGGAAATGAATAAAAAGTAATGTATTTATTTCATCAGTAATTACCAGTGGCACTGTAGTCTTTAAGTGTTTTTTATCCATAACATACGGACCCTTTAAGAATGTTCACTTGTTCTAATATACAAAACTACACAAATACAATGTCTAAAAAAGTGCTGAGGTGAGGAGCAAAACACCTGTACCAAACAGTTCAGTTTAGCCTGTGTAGGGAGATACTGGCTTGATCTGGGATGTGATCTGTTCACATGCAGCTACTGAAGGCTACACTTCATAGAGGAGTCTCTCTGGGGAATGTCAGTTAAACGACTGCCTTTTAATGGGAGTGTATCCTGGCAACCACAAAGACTCATACGAAAGGTCATGCCTGACACAAAGGAGTGAATCACTCACACAAATTGTACTGTTAATATTACTGCAGAGACACGGCCACAATAGGAGCCACCTAGCTTTGTAAATGCTATAAAGCATACCGTAGCTAACAGCTAACACTTCCCCCCTGTGTATAACAAAACATGCCTTATTTTAGCATTTCATTTAATTGTATTATATGGCACATTATGTTAATAGTGACTCTAGCAGGAAGTATTTCAGCCCCTTCTTAAAGGGGTTGTCGTTGTATCCACTACAGAAAGTGAAACACATTGAGGATAGGTATTGATGAGGCAGGCAACACCCCACAACGCAAAGTTCATTAGGGGCTATATACATGTAATGGATTAGTATCATTAACTGTTATCTAGAGGCTTTATTCACAAGCACAGTTCACCCGTGATATCCTTTTACCTTTTGGATTTCCAATTCTCATTGACCTTTGAAATGTGCACTAATCCAGTAGTTTGTAAGCAGGACACATGCCAAATTATCAGTGTGACCTCTAGCTTAAGTTTGAATATGATCTCAGACCAGTCGCAACTCCAACCCTCCACCTCCAAACTTGTTTACAATGCCTTTTAGCATCTGATGTCAGACCAGTCCTAACCCAGACTGTATCACAACCGGACGTGATTGGGAGTCCCATAGGGCACCGCACAATTGGCCCAGCGTCGTCCGAGTTTGGCTGGTGTAGGCCGTTATTGTAAATAATAATTTGTTCTTAACTGAATTGCCTAGTTAAATAAAGGTGAAATAAAAAATAAATAACCCCAAACACCAACCACCAAACCTGTTTACAATACCTCTCAGCATCTAATCTCAGTCCCAACCAATGATTAGTATATATACTAGATGACTGACAGATGCTGCGCCTCCGTCTTGGCACTCCCTCACCTTTGTAAAAATAAAAACATTTTGGAAGCGTTTATTATATTACAGACACCTTAATGCATACTTAAATTATACTATGTGAGCTAAACATAAAAATATAAAAATATATTTTCATTTTTAGATAGTAATAATGTTAATCTCCCCACTACAACAACAAATTACTTGAAAACATAAAATGTTGTCCTTGTAAATTAAGTCCCAATCCCAACCCTCATCACCACACCTGTTTACGACACCCTACCAGCATCAATCCAGCAGGATAACCAGAGAGCACAGACCATTACATGGTACTGTACCTACCAGGGTTGGAATCAATTCCATCTCAAGCCAGTCAATTTGGGAAGTAAACTGAGTAGGAGTTTCAGTTTACCTCCTGAATTGACTAGACTGAATCAACCCCAACCCTGGTACATAGCCCATTGAGTAGACTGGGTGTACTGTACTGTACTGTACTGTACTGTACTGTACTGTACTGTACTGTACTGTACTGTACTGTCCTAATTCTAACAGGGTGTGAGGAACACACAGAACAGTGGTCAGTGCAGGAAAATGTTCAGTGTTTATTGGTCATTCTGTGCTGTGGTCAGTGCTGTGGTCAGTGTTGTGGTCATTATGTGGTCATTCTGTATTCAGTGCTGTGGTCAATGCTGTGCAGTACAAGTTCAGATGTGCTAACTATAATTCTGATTTAAATAGCTCTAAATCTGAGCTCAGGGTGAATATTCATCGAAAAGGTTCTCTCTCACTATGAGGCAATTAAACTAAGGCTAAGGCAGTCAGTTCATCTCCACAAAAAGTATTATCATAATAGAAATGTACTTAGTCTGAAAAATATATATGTTCATGGTTAACAAATAAAATGGCAGATTGTAATCTTGTTTTTACGTCTGAGTTAATCCTTTGCAACACATAATGGCTTTTGTGAACGTCGCCCACAATTTGATAGCATTTTTCGTTGTGGTGAAGTTAATTTGAATTCTGATTGAGTGTTTATGCTGCCCAATTCGTAATGAAACAAGGAGAGTGTGGCAAATAATTGCAATTCATAAAATATTACCTGTTAATTGAAGGAAGTAGAAGTTTAAATGAATGGACAGTGGTACAAATCTCAAGTTCTCTTACAAATATAAAGCACAGTTCTTCTCTGGCTCTTTGAAAAACATCTGACAACGTGCTCAACATAGACTTAAAGGGATAGTTCAAAGTAAGTAAACACAAATATCGAAATGTGTCATTTTGCTTTAAAAGCTAGTCTGTGAAATAAGTACACCCCTCTCAATTCATTTTCTCCTTGATGGAAACAAAGTACGGTGGAATTGCGCTTACAACACGTTTATATAAACTTTATTACCTCTACAGTTCTTCTCTGACGTTATATGAAATACAATTGTACATATTTTTCCCACCTGTCTGTTTTTGAAAAGCTGAGTTTACACACCTACATCTCTCTCACACACATACATACAGTATCCGTCCCACAGTCCATTCATCCCAGACACCTGAGATGCATCCTTTGACTGTAGCTGTCTTGTCTAACAGTGTTCTGTCTATCTATAAAATCCTCCTAAGGACATGAATGGTGAACAGTGGTGGTCTTTCTCTACTTATTTAGGGAGCCTTTGTTCGCTGTGGCACATCTGAAATCTCCATAGGTCGTCTCTGTCACGCTGACCCACTATGGATTAGTCAGAAACCCCTGCAGTTGTCTCTGCCAATGCTGACCCACTATAGGTTAGTCAGAAACCCCTGCTGTTCACATGAAAGAGACTCTTCCTTCCCGCCAGAATCTATAAAGGTCACGGCTGTGACACCACAAACAATGTGGCCAGATTGATGTTTCTTCTTCTTCTTCTTCTTCTTCTTCTTCTTCTTCTTCTTCTTCTTCTTCTTCTTCTTCTTCTTCTTCTTCATCTTCTTCTTCTTCTTCTTCTTCTTCTTCTTCTTCTTCTTCTTCTTCTTCTTCTTCTTCTTCTTCTTCTTCTTTTAGCTTCCTCCGTGGCTAGAGTTTAGTCGACACGCTCCTAACAAAAAAAACACACACAGAGAGAGAGGCGGATATTTTTCACAGACAGTTTTAATCAGTACAGAAAGTACAGCATTTAAATGTATTGCAGTTTTAGGAAGAAAAACATTAAAAGGGGTTGCTACAGATATCAGAAAACAAATCCATCATGCAATCACCCAGATAGTGCATATCAGACCAGATTGTACAAACGAAACACAGCATTTACTCATGGCAGTAAAGCTTTGTCTTACAGTAACAAATGTCACGTGAACGTCAACGTGACTTATTACAGGTTATCCACCTTGTGTTGGAGTTTGAGGCCATTGTGTTGTAGATCAATGTAGTTTTCTCAAGGCAGCAAAAGAAATGCTGTTTGTCAATACCGCATGTGTTTAACCTTTGTAGAACCAGCTCTGCATTTCTTCCCATTAGCTGTATATCACCTAACCTTTAAGAGATATCCGTCTACCACCTTTGTCACACTTTTAGATTTTCTTTACATCCATTATGACATTTGCAGTAAATTACATTCTTCGACAGGGATCCAGACAGACATTATTATTAGAAAATTCTCAGACCGCTTTATTGAGTCAAACTAAACTTTAGAGATTATGCTTGGAGAAAATAACGTGATGTACTGTATATATATATCAGCTTTATGGAGACAATAATTCTGATGTAAGGCTGAGGTGCTGTGAAATCAACAAAGAAGAAATTGGTCAATTTATGATCTTCTTAGATATACCACAAACAGCATTTTAACAATATAACAGTTGTAACCCTGATCCTGTGAGATCACAAGTAGTTAACAAAATCACAGTCCAACGTAAACTATCCATAACCTCTGCCCAGTCTGAGTCAACAACTGTCTTCTAAGTGACATACTTCAGGTCAGTTTCTTCCCCCATGATGTGACCCTCATCATCTGGCCATGGGGCTCGTATGAAATAAACAAATCAAAATATGTTTTAGATTTTAGTAGCCACCCTTTGCCTTGATGACCGCTTTGCACTCTCTTGGCATTCTCTCAACCAGCTTCATGAGGAATACTTTTCCAACAGTCTTGAAGGAGTTCCCACATATGCTGAGCACTTGTTGGCTGCTTTTTCTTCACTCTGCGGTCTAACTCAACCCAAAGGTGATTGTGGAGGCTAGGTCAACTGATGCAGCACTCTATCACTCTCCTTGTTCAAATAGCCCTTACAAAGCCTGGTGGTGTGTTTTGGGTCATTGTCCTGTTGAAAAACAAATGACAAACCAGATGGGATGGCGTATCGCTGCAGAATGCTGTGGTAGCCATGCTGGTTAAGTGTGCCTTGAATTCTAAATAAATCATTGACTGTGTCACCATCAAAGCACCCCCACACCATCACACCTCCTCCTCCATGCTTCATGGTGGGAACCACACATGCGGAGATCATCCGTTCACCTACTCTGCGTCTCACAAAGCACAGCAGTTGGAACCAAAAATCTTGAAATTGTACTCAACAGACCAAAGGACAGAGTTATACGAGTCTAATGTCCATTGTTGGTGTTTCTTGACCCAAGCAAGTCTCTTCTTATTATTGGTGTCCTTTAGTAGTTGTTTCTTTGCAGCAATTCTCCTCTGAACAGCTGATGTTGAGATGTGTCTTTTACTTTAACTCTGTGAAGCATTTATTTGGGCTGCAATCTGAGGTGCAGTTAACTCTAATGAACTTATCCTCTGCACTTAAAGTAATGATGGACTGTCATTTCTCTTTGCTTATTTGAGCTGTTCTTGCCATAATATGGACTTGGTCTTTTACCAAATAGGGCTATCTTCTGTATACCACCCCTACCTGTCACAACACAACTGATTGGCTCAAATGCATTAAGAAGAAAATAAATTCCACGCATTAACTTTGAACAAAACACACCTGTTAATTGAAATGCATTACAGGTGACCACCTCATAAAGCTGGTTGAGAGAATTCCAAGAGTGTACAAAGCTGTCATCAAGGCAAAGGGTGGCTACTTTGAAGACTCTCAAATATAAAATATATTTAGACTTTTTTGGTTACTACATAATTCCATATGTGTTATTTCATAGTTTTGATGTCTTCACTATTATTCTACAATGTAGAAAATAGTAATAATAAAGGAAAACCTTGAAATTAGTTGTGAGGGCTTGGTTGTGGTAAGGCCTCTTACTCCCAACTAGGGGAGGAGAGAGTCACACAACCAAGTCCTCACACACTGATTAGGGAGATTATCATCCCCAATCAGAGACAGCTGTCTAGCGTTGTCTTTGATTGGGGATAGTATTTAGGAGCTGCACAAATCCACCTGTGTGTGGATCATTGTTCCTGCTTGTCTGCCTTGAGTTACCAGAAAGCAAGTAAGTCACCGTGTTTTGTTTCTGTAGTCGTGTTTTTGTTTTTCACTCTCCTTTATTTGTAAATGCCTCGAGAGAACAACTCATTTTCAAATAAAAGGATGACACTTCACCAGCGCTCCGTCTATCGTCCCTTAAATACTCCGCACCGTGACATTAGTAGGTGTGTCCAAACTTTTGACTGGTACTGTATCTTAAACCATCCCTTTAAATACGAATTTTGTCGACAGACTCACTAGAATATATCGAGAGAACGGGTTCAGAATATTAGGGATCAATGAAAGAAAGCCATCTAAATATATGCATATTCATCTCCATTTCAGAAGATCTGATCTTGTAGATTATTTAGGTTGAGGAAAGTATTTATGAATCATAAAAAACAGGTTTGGAGAGCCTTCACGGTGGTTTGATTAATTTTGAAAATTGCCACATTCAGTTAATTAACCCATGGTAATGTTAGAAGATTAGTGTACATATAATTATAATAGGGAAAATATTGTACAATATTATGCTATACCCTTGTCTATTGTATAGCGCCATGCGTCAGGTTCAAACTGTTATGGCTTGATCAACTGTTACTAATGATTCTCCGCAACAACAACACGGCCGTGACAGCGTTTACACAGGGATCACATAAACGTTTACAAAACTATATAATTAAATGGAATTATATTTTAGGCTATACCAACTGAAGGCAACTAACAGGGGTTGAATATGTGTGGTTATTAGGCCTTATGATGGTCGATACTGATAGTGGCTAATATTTAACATGATAGACATAGGAAACAGAGTAAGTCGGGGTAGCCTATAATTAATACATTCTAGAGTGCCCATCCCTGCAAGTCAAAAGGCTGTACAATTTAAATTCTGCATCATGAACAGAATTTCATCTTTTCTGTGGGAAAGTTGATATGTTGGTATTCTTCAGTTTGCTGCCATATGGCAGGTTTCACATTTGTCTCCAGCGATTGTAAGGTAAAATAGATCTAAAACAACTGTAATCCAAACAGATTATTAATTTACCTAGCTCTTATCTATAACTATTTTCAAGTTGTAAATTACAGTGCATGGAAAATGGTGTTGTTTCTATAAGAAAAAATAAAGGAGATGCTTTTTCCACATGGAACCGGTAGGTTCGCTAAACCTTATTCTAGGTTTTCTCGCTTGTAAAGGTGGTGGAATTATTAGGGAATTAAGTCAAGGTCAGAATATCTGTAGACACACCTCAGCCACACCTTCATTTATTCTAGCTCCACCTCAAACAAATAGCGGGTGAATAGCATGCTATTCTAATGCTTAAATTCCAGGTCAGAATAGGCATAGACAGAAGAGTGCATAAAAACGGAATTACGTTCAATTCACGCTCGCTTAACTCGGGTTGGAATTCCCGCCTTGGTGAATTAAAGTGATTCTGATTCCCTCATAATTCAGCTCAAATGCTAAAGTGTGCCTAGGAGGTTGTGTTCTCGTTTCCACAACAGGCCTACAACACTGTGTACTGTATGGGTCAGATTATCGTTCTTCTTACACAATATTGCACCTAAACACTGACTTGAGTGCTGCAGCTGCAGAATAGGATAGAAGCCATAGCCATAGCACACACACAGCCAGTGCTACTGTACAATAAGGTGCTCATTAGGTTTGTGCTCATGTAGCATGACAGGATTATATTTTCCTCTGCCCTTTATTGCATCAGGAAAGAATAATTTAATTCCAACTGCGACTCAGGCAAACACAATTAGTTTAATTAGCTCACCCACATTTTATGATAGTGGAGCATCTTCCTGTGGAAATCCTATTAGGAATACTTCCATGTGCTCCTGTTCTTTTGCTAGATTCATTTTAGATGATAGTCACTAGGTGACAGTGCAGCTAGCACTGGGTAGAAAAATAATTATTCATATACACAAAAGAGGGAGAAAATAAAGTGTTCCCAGATAGGTGGATTAGGGGGAAAGAGGGTTGACTCTTAACATAAGGCCTAATCACACGTGCACAGACAGAGACCTGCACTCTGAGAATTGACCTGGCACAAAATACATTTGATGGGGAAATCAGTTAAAAATGGCAAGCCATGGAAGTAATGACGTGATGTTCATGGAGAGTAATGGGCATAGACAGATTTTATGTGAGGAAAGCAGTGGTGTAGTGGAGGGTGTACGGAGGTATATGGGCTACATATGCAGTTGATGTCGGAAGTTTACATACACCTTAGCCAAATACATTTGAACTCAGTTTTTCACAATTCCTGACATTTAATCCTAGTAAAAATTCCCTGTCTTAGGTCAGTTAGGATAACCATTTTATTTGAAAAATGTGAAATGTCAAAATAATATATTATTTATTTAGAATTATTTATTTCAGCTTTTATTTCTTTCATCACATTCCCAGTGGGTCAGAAGTTTACATTCACTCAATTAGTATTTGGTAGCCTTGCCTTTAAATTGTTTAACTTTGGTCAAACATTTCAGGTAGCCTTCCACAAGCTTCCCACAATAAGTTGGGTGAATTTTGGCCCATTCATCCTGACAGAACTGGTGTAACTGAGTCAGGTTTGTAGGCCTCCTTCCTCGCACACCCTTTTAAGTTCTGCCCACAACTTTTCTTTAGGATTGAAGTCAGGGCATTGTGACGGCCACTCCAATACCTTGACTTTGTTTTCCTTAAGACATTTTTCCACAACTTTGGAAGTGTGCTTGGGGTCATTGTCCTTTTGGAAGACCCATTTGCGACCAAGTTTTAACTTCCTGACTTATGTATTGCTTCAATATATCTGCATAATTTTCCTTCCTCATGATGCCTTCTGTTTTGTGAAGTGCACCAGTCCCTCCTGCAGCAAAGCACGCACACAATATGATGCTGCCACCCCCGTGCTTCACGGTAGGGATGGTGTTCTCAGCATGCAAGCATCCCCCTTTTTCCTCCAAACAATGGTCCTTATGGCCAAACAGTTCTATTTTTGTTTCATCAGACCAGAGGACATTTCTCCAAAAAGTACAATCTTTGTCCCCATGTGCAGTTGCAAACCGTAGTCTGGCTTTTTTATGGCAGTTTTGGAGCATTGGCTTCTTCCTTGCTGAGCGTCCTTTCAGGTTATGTCGATATAGGACTCGTTTTACAGTGGATATTGTCAGGCTCTGGCCATAGAGAAGCTTTGCTTCTCTATATTTCTATGGTCAGAGTCTGGCAGATCTATCATTTCTATTTCTGTCTGGTGTTGTGTGTGTGTGGGATCCCTAATTAGAGGCAGCTGCTATGCATTACCTCTAATTAGGGATCTTACTTATATGTCTGTGTTCCACTCCGTTGGCGTGGTTCATTGTTGTATATTGTCTCGTGTCGTGCTACGTGTGTTATCATTATTATTATCATCATTTGTTATATTTTGTATAGTTCATCAGTTATTAAATAAAGATGTCGAACTATGGATACGCTGCGCCTTGGTCTCTCTACACACCCGAACGTGACAGAATGAACCACCACCCGACCAAGCAGCGTAAAACTGGAGCTAAGGAGAAAAAAGGAGAGAAACGGCGTAATCGAGTAAACGGAGGTAACGGAGCCCGTAGGCAACCCCAAGAAAATTTTTGGGGGGGGCTATGGGGTTGGTCTGGCTACGAGGAGGACGAGCCAGTACCACTCTCCATGTGGAATACGGTGGAGGAAGAGGAATACCTGAAGGGGGTATATTGTGACATTATGGAGCTGTGTAGGTGTAATTGGGAAGAGTGTGAGAACGAGCGGAGGGAGCTGGAGTTAAAGGTGCCCACGGTGTGCATCCCCAGTCCGGGTCGTTTAATGTCTACATCCCGCGCCGAGTCTCCAGTGTACATCCCCACTCCAGTATGTCCTATGCCGGTTTCACGTGTGAGAACTCCAGTGCCAGAACAATCCGTTCCATCGGTGCCCAGTCTGGGTCAGGCCGTCTGCTACACTCCAGTGTCAGAGCAGTCCGCTTCACCGGTGCCCAGTCTGGGTCCTGCCGTCTGCTACACTCCAGTGCGCCTCTCCAGTCCGGTACGTCATGTGCCTACTCCTCACACTCGCCCTGAGGTGCGTGTCACCAGTCCGGTTCCTCCAGTTCCGGCTCCACGCACCAGGCCTCCAGTGCGCCTCTCCAGTCAGGTACGTCATGTGCCTGTTCCCCGCACTAGCCCTGAGGTGCGTGTTATTAGTCCTGTGCCACATGTGCCGACTCCACGCACCAGGCTTCCAGTGCGCGTCTCCAGTCAGGTACGTCCTGTGCCTGTTCCCCGCACTAGCCCTGAGGTGCGTGTTATTAGTCCTGTGCCACATGTGCCGACTCCACGCACCAGGCTTCCAGTGCGCGTCTCCAGTCAGGTACGTCCCGTGCCGACTCCCCGCACTTGCCCTGAGGTGCGTGTTAGTAGTCCAGTGCCACCAGTGCCGACTCCACGCATAAGGCTTCCAGTGCGCGTCTCTAGTCCGGTACGTCCCGTGCCGACTCCCCGCACTCGACCTCCAGTGCGTGTGCCCAGCCAGGTTCCTCCAGTACCGGCTCCACGCACCAGGCCTCCAGTGCGCCTCTCCAGTCTGGTACGTCCCGTGCCGACTCCCCGCACTCGACCTCCAGTGCGTGTGCCCAGCCAGGTACCTCCAGTGCCGGCTCCACGCACCAGACCGTCGGTGCGCCTCATCAGCCCGGAGACTCCCGTGATAGTCGACAGCCCGGAGACTCCTGTGATGATCGACAGCCCGGAGCCTCCCGTGATGGTCGACAGCCCGGAGCCTCCCGTGACGCTCGACAGCCCGGAGCCTCCCGTGACGCTCGACAGCCCGGAGCCTCCCGTGACGCTCGACAGCCCGGAGCCTCCCGTGACGCTCGACAGCCCGGAGCCTCCCGTGACGCTCGACAGCCCGGAGCCTCCCGTGACGCTCGACAGCCCGGAGCCTCCCGTGACGCTCGACAGCCCGGAGCCTCCCGTGACGCTCGACAGCCCGGAGCCTCCCGTGACGCTCGACAGCCCGGAGCCTCCCGTGACGCTCGACAGCCCGGAGCCTCCCGTGATATTTATATGGCCGGAGTCGCCTGCCACACCGGTGCTCAGTCCTGGCCCGGTTATTTGCCCCGCTCCATGGCCTGAACTTGTTCCCCCACCATTGTTATTTAAAGGACCGGTGGGTTGCCCCTTTATATGGCCGGAGTTGCCTGCCACACCGGTGCCCAGTTCTGGCCCGGTTATTTGCCCCGCTCCATGGCCTGAGCCTTTTGCCCCACCATGGTCATTTCCAGGACCGGTGGGTTGCCCCTTGAAATGGCCTGAATCGCCAGCCACACCGGGCCCAGTAGAAATGAGGAGGAAGACATCCACTTCGCCGGGGCCGGAACCGCCACCGGCGATGGTTTATGTTTGATGTTTTTCCCTCCCTGACCCTTCCCTCATGTTTTTGTGTTTGTTTTTCTTGCGGCCGGGAGTCCGCGCCTTTGGGGGGGGGTACTGTCAGGCTCTGGCCATAGAGAAGCTTTGCTTCTCTATATTTCTATGGTCAGAGTCTGGCAGATCTATCATTTCTATTTCTGTCTGGTGTTGTGTGTGTGTGGGATCCCTAATTAGAGGCAGCTGCTATGCATTACCTCTAATTAGGGATCTTACTTATATGTCTGTGTTCCACTCCGTTGGCGTGGTTCATTGTTGTATATTGTCTCGTGTCGTGCTACGTGTGTTATTATTATCATCATTTGTTATATTTTGTATAGTTCGTCAGTTATTAAATAAAGATGTCGAACTATGGATACGCTGCGCCTTGGTCTCTCTACACACCCGAACGTGACAGATATAGATACTTTTGTACCGGTTTCCTCCAGCATCTTCACAAGGTCCTTTGCTGTTGTTCTGGGGTTGATTTGTACTTTTCGCACCAAAGTACGTTCATCTCTAGGAGACAGAACGCCAGTAGCGGCTTGTCAATAGAGGGCGCTGGGGCGCCGCACCCATCAAAATTCCAGAAATTTACATGTATACAAAAATGATATAAAAATGAAATAAAAATAAAAAATAAAATAGATTACTCATACGATGTGCCGGCTGGTAGTAAAAGCCTAACTATTTATGTTTCATGCGGTTTCATGGGCGAGGGACACCGGACAAATGAATGTCTATCTGAGTCAATAAATCTTCGGGCAGCATGTGACCTGAAGCTGGTCTCTAATTGGTTTCTTAAAGATCCGGGCGCAGGTCGCTGCGTCCCTGGCGAATCAGAATTGGATACATGTTATTTTATCCAATCTGATTGGTTCTCGTCACCTGTCATTCAACTTTACGCTCTTGGCCACTACCGCGAGTGCGCGGGCGACACTGTCACTCCGAGTCCGCCAAAACCTTGCTAGGCTGATCACTTTCGTAGAGATAAATGGCAGCAGTTAAACCAAAGTGTCGGCACTGAAGTTTTGTGGACAACAACGGGGGTAAGAGACCTCAAACATCTATCTGAAAAATGCAAACGGCATGACAGTAGCCGCAGCCATCTTGATAATAGCATGAAACTAACGTTTTTGGGCAGAGTTAGCATTGCTGAACAACTAGATGAAGGCTACAGGATTGGCATTAGAAGGCACAACGAAGAGGTGACAAAAAGTTCTCATTACCACCCAGGACCACAGCTGAAGCTGAGAGGTGCTTCTCAACCTTGAAAAGAATAAAAACTTTTCTCAGAAACACAATGACCCAGGAGAGGCTGAATGCACTGGCATTGCTGTCCATGGAAAAGAGACTTGTTACTGAGATGACTGACTTTAATCAGAGAGTCATTGAGAAATGTGCTGGCCAGAAAGAAAGGAGAGCAAAATGTATGTTCAAGTAGTCAACATGCTACTCTGTTGTTGCTGTTGTTGCTGTTTGTTTTTTCTCATTCAGTTATATGTGGTAAAGGAATGTGTAAAAAGATAAAAGTGCAGACACTGTTTTCTCTTTAATGCTTGAATTTATACTTTTATTTGTCTGTATAATAAAAATTTGTTATAAAAAATAAAAAAATAAAAAAGTAGGCAACATGCTTTTTGGTACTGCATGCGCCCCCCCAAAAATAATTATCACCAGCCGTCACTGCAGAACGCGTCTCCTTCCTGAGCGGTATAACTGCTGCGTGGTCCCATGGTGTTTATACTTACATATTATTGTTTGTACAGATGAACGTGGTACCTTCAGGCGTTTAGAAATTGCTCCCAAGGATGAACCAGACTTGTGGAGGTCTACACTTGTTTTTCTAAGGTCTTGGCTGATTTCTTTTGATTTTCCCATGATGTCGAGCAAAAAGGCACTGAGTTTGAATGTAGGCCTTGAAATACATCCACAGGTACACCCCCAATTGACTCAAATGACTGTAAGTCGCTCTGGATAAGAGTGCCTGCTAAATTACTAAATTGTAAAATGTATTCCCACTTATTTTTCAGTGGGCATTGCGTATACTCACTTCTTAATCCACACAATGCATATCAAAGTAGTACAGTGGAGGTATACGCTGTATCAATTAATAAGGCTGATGAAACAGCTAAGAATGTTTAGTTTAAAATGTTGATAAACCATAATTTCTTCACATTTTTAGATGCATCAATGTGCACATGGCGGTAGGCCTACACGGGAATATTCCAAAATGTAATTTGCTGGAGCACAGTGTTCTAAAATGTGCACAGCACATGCAAGTGGTTTCATTGACAGAGATGGAAATGTCCATTAGAAATTTAGAAAGAGGGGAGATCTAAAGATGCAACAACAGTCATGGGTTAATAATATGGATAATGCCTTTGGCTGCTAGACCAATCAATCAATCAAAATGTATTTATAAAGCGCTTTTTACATCAGCCGATGTCACAAAGTGCTATACAGAAACCCAGCCTAAAACCCCAAACAGCAAGCAATGCAGATGTAGAAGCACGGTGGCTAGGAAAAACTCCCTAGAAAGGCAAAACCTAGGAAGAAACCTAGAGAGGAACCAGGCTCTGAGGGGTGGCCAGTCCTCTTCTGGCTGTGCCGGGTGGAGATTAAAACAATTTATGGCCATTAAGGCCAGTTCTTTCTCCAAGATGTTCAAATGTTCATAGATGACCAGCAGGGTCAAATAATAATAAAAGTGCAATAGAGCGAGAGCGAGGTGAAAACAGCAGGTCTGGGACAGGGTGGCACGTCCAATGAACAGGTCAGGTTTCCATAACCGCAGGCAGAGGAGTTGAAACCGGTGCAGCAGCACGACCAGGTGGACTGGGGACAGCTAGGAGTCATCAGGACAGGTGGTCCTGAAGCATGGTCCTCCGGGTAGGCTCAGGTCTTCCGAGAGAGGAGGTAGAGTGGGAGAGAGAGTGAATTAGAGGGAGCATACTTAAATTCACACTGGATAATAACATCAGATTTAACAAACTGACCCTAGCCCCCTGGCACATAGACTATTGCAGCATAGATACTGGAGGCTGAGACAGGGGGGTCAGGAGACACTGTGGCCCCCTCCGACAATACCCAGACAATACCCCGGACAGGGCCAAACCAGGCAGGATATAACCTCACCCACTCTGCCAAGCACAGCCCCTACACCAATAGGGGGATATCAACAACCACCAACTTACTACCCTGAGACAAGGCTGAGTATAGTCCACGAAAAGATCCCCTCCACTGCACAAGCCAGAGGGGGCGACAAACCGGACAGGAAGTGACGCACCCCTCCTAGGAATGGCATGGAAAGCACCAGTAAGCCAGTGACTCAGCCCCCGTAATAGGGTCAGAGACAGAGAATCCAAATGGAGAGACGGGAACCGGCCAGGCAGAGACAGCAAGGGTGGTTCGTCGCTCCAGAGCCTTGCCGTTCACCCTTGCACCCCTGGGCCAGACTATACTCAATCATAGGACATACTGAAGAGGTGAGTCTTCAGTAAAGACTTAAAGATTGAGACGGAGTCTGCGTCTCTCACATGAATAGGCAGACCATTCCATAAAAATGGAGCTCTATAGGAGAAAGCCCTTCCTCCACCTGTTTGCTTAGAGATTCTAGGGACAATAAGGAGGCCTGCGTCTTGTGACCGGAGCGTACGTGTAGGTATGTACGGCAGGACCAAATCTGAGAGATAAGTAGGAGCAAGCCCATGTAATGCTTTGTAGGTTAGCAGTAAAACCTTGAAATCAGCCCTAGCCTTAACAGGAAGCCAGTGTAGAGAGGCTAGCACAGGAGTAATATGATCAAATCTTTTGGTTCTAGTCAGGATTCTAGCAGCCGTGTTTAGCACTAATTGAAGTTTATTTAGTGCTTTATCCAGGTAGCCAGAGAGTAGAGCATTGCAGTAATCTAATCTAGAAGTGACAAAAGCATGGATTAGCTTTTCTGCATCATTTTTGGACAAAAAATGTCAGATTTTTGCAATGTTACGAAGATGGAAAAAAGCTATCCTTGAAATATTCTTGATATGTTCATTAAAAGAGAGATCAGAGTCCAGAGTAATGCCAAGGTCCTTCACAGTTTTTTGGGAGATGACTGTACAACCATCAAGATTAATTGTCAGATCCAAAAGCAGATCTCTTTGTTTCTTGGGACCTAGAACTAGCATCTCTGTTTTGTCAGAATTTAAAAGTAAAACATTTGCCGCCATCCACTTCCTTATGTCTGAAACACAGGCTTCCAGGGCAGGCAATTTTGGTGCATCACCATGTTTCATCGAAATGTACAGCTGTGTGTCGTCCGCATAGCAATGGAAGTTAACATTATGTTTCCGAATGACATCACCAAGGGGTAAAATATATAGTGAAAACAAAAGTGTCCCCAAAACGGAACCTTGAGGAACACAAAAACTTACAATTGATTTGTCAGAGGACAAACCTTCCACGGAGACAAACTGATATCTCTCAGACAAATAAGATCTAAACCAGGCAATAACTTGTCCTTGTAGACCAATTAAGGTTTCCAATCTCTCCAAAAGAATGTGATGGTCGATGGTGTCAAAAGCAGCACTAAGGTCTAAGAGCACGAGGACAGATGCAGAGCCCTGGTCTGACGCCATTAAAAGGTAGTTTACCACTTTCACAAGTGCAGTCTCAGTGCTATGATAGGGTCTAAAACCAGACTGAAGTGTTTCGTATACATTATTTGTCTTCAGGAAGGCAGTGAGTTGCTGCGCAACAGCTTTTTCTAAGATTTTTGAGAGAAATGGGAGATTCGATATAGGCCGAAAGTTTTTTACATTTTCTGGGTCAAGGCTTGGCTTTTTCAAGAGCGGCTTTATTACTGCCACTTTTAGAGAGTTTGGTACACATCCGGTGGAGAGGGAGCCATTTATTATGTTCAGCATAGGAGGGCCGAGCACAGGAAGTAGCTCTTTCAGTAGTTTAGTTGGAATAGGGTCCAGTATGCAGGTTGAAGGTTTAGAGGCCATGACAATTTTCATGAATGTGTCAAGAGATATAGGATTAAAACACTTGAGTGTCTCCATTGATCCCAGGTCCTGGTAGTTCTGTGCAGACTCAGGACAGCTGAGCTTTGGGGAAATATGCAGATTCAAAAAGGAGTCTGTAATTTGCTTTCTAATGATAAAGATCTTTTCGTTGAAGAAGTTCATGAATTCATCGCTGCTGAAGTGAAAGGCATCCTCTCTTGGGGAATGCTGCTTTTTAGTTAGCGTTGCAACAGTATCAAATAGAAATTTAGGATTATTCTTATTCTCCTCAATTAGGTTGGAAAAATAGGATGATCGAGCAGCAATGAGGACTTTTCGATATTGCACTGTACTTTCTTTCCAAGCTAGTAGGAAGACTTCCAGTTTGGTGGAGCGCCATTTCCGTTCCAGCTTTCTGCAAGCTTGCTTCAGAGCTCGGGTATTTTCTGTGTACGAGGGAGCTAGTTTCTTTTGGCAAATGTTTTTTGTTTTTAGGGGTGCGACTACATCTAAAGTATTACGCAAGGTTAAATTTAGATCCTCAGTTTGATTGTTAACTGATTTTTGTACTCCGACGTCCTTGGATAGGTGGATGGAGTCTGGAAGGGCATCTAGGAATCTTTGGGTTGTCCGAGAATTTATAGCACGGCTTTTGATGATCCTTGGTTGGGGTCTAAGCAGATTCTTTGTTGCGATTGCAAACAAAATAAAATGGTGGTCCGATAGTCCAGGATTATGAGGAAAAACATTTAGATCCACAATATTTATTCCACGGGACAGAACTAGATCCAGTGTATGATTGTGGCAATGAGTAGGTCCGGAGACATGTTGGTCAAAACCCACTGAGTCGATGATGGCGCCGAAAGCCTTTTGTAGTGGATCTGTGGACTTTTCCATGTGAATGTTAGTCACCAAAAATTAGAATATTACTCTGTATAAGGCCCAGGTGGCCTGTAAACAGTAGCTATAAAAAGTGATTGAGTAGGCTGCTTAGGTTCCATGACTAGAAGCTCAAAAGATGAAAACGCTGTCCTTTTTTGGGGGGTAAATTGAAATTTGCTATCGTAAATGTTAGCAACACCTCCGCCTTTGCGGGATGCGCGGGGGACATGGTCACTAGTGTAACCAGGAGGAGAGGCCTCGTTTAATACAGTAAATTCATCAGGCTTAAGCCATGTTTCAGTCAGGCCAATCACATCAAGATTATGGTCAGTGATTAGTTCATTGACTATAACTGCCTTGGAAGTGAGGGATCTAACATTAAGTAACCCTATTTTAAGAAGTGAGATATCACAACCTCTTTCAATAATGACAGGAATGGAGGAGGTCTTTATTCCAGTGAGATTACTAAGGCGAACACCGCCATGTTTAGGTTTGCGCAACCTAGATCGAGGCACAGACACGGTCTCAATGGGGCTAACTGAGCTGACTACACTGACTATGCTAGTGGCAGACTCCACTAAACTGGCAGGCTGGCTAACAGCCTGCTCCCTGGCCTGCACCCTATCTCATATGAAAGAAAGTTGAAAGAAAACCAATAGAACATGACGCATATGAGGAATTCTTTATAAGATAATTGCCTCCATGTTTCTATGGTGGGATTTTGGTTATACAGATGTAGGATCTTAATTTGATCACTCTTTTGTTGATGAGATGTTCAATGTTTTTAAAAGGCTTCTATAGTTAGCAATTTCACTTAACAATGTCAGACTTGGGGGGTTTGCCCTTATGTAAAATGTATCAACCCCTATAAAAAAAAAGCCCATACATTTAATACACATAATAATTCACATTTCCTGTTGCTGCAGGATTATTTTCCTGCTGTAGCATACTGGCTTAAATTAATATCCTACAACTGTAGGCTACTTTGGTCAGACATGCCACACAGGTCAGACATGCCTCATAATATGAAGTGAAACGTTCAGGTTTCAAACAATTAAAGTCTCAGTCAGCAGAAAAAACAATAACAGAAGGGTTCTCCACTTTTTCATATTTTTTTATTTAACCTTTATTTAACTTGGTAAGTCAGTTTAGAACAAAATCTTATTTACAATGACAGCCTAGGAACAGTGGGTTAACTGCCTTGTTCAGTGGCAGATTGACAGATTATTACCTTGTCAGCTCAGGGATTAGATCCAGCACGCTTTCGGATATAGGCCCAACGCTCTAACCACTCAGCTACCTGCCGCCCCTGGGTTGGTAAAAAGCTGAGGGATGGGGCTGGAATGTAACCAGTCTCGAACTCATGGACAGAGCTATGGATGAAAAGACCTGACCATCCATGACACAAAAAAATATATACTGTAGTTTGTAACCATATTTTGGGGATATATTGTGTTTGTTTACATATTCTTTGTTTACAAACATTGGAGTAAAATAATATTATATTTTAAGTTATATTGGGGTTTGACAGTTGAACTAATGTCATGAGGCATTTATAAGTTATATTCTTCAAGAATCAATGTGTACATATCATTAATTTACAAGTCCAAAAATGTATGTATTAACTGCTGATTGCCCCTTTTATAAGGAACGGGGAAATGTAGTGATGCTAATGACATTCCTAACTGTCTTATGGTTGATGGAAAGGTTTTCTCAAAGGCCTTGTCAATTAAAGGTTAACTAGCTACAAAGTAGCCTATGCCTACGTGGCATAATGATCTCATGTGCTACAGAAACATGCTAACCTAATAACAGCGCTAGGTGCCTGCACACTTGAATTAAAGGTTAAATACACAAACAAAATGTAAATTTGTTAGATTTTTCACACACCTCAAAAGTGGTCTCCTGATGTGGTTTAAGTATTTTTAGGGACTTAGAACATCCAAGTTGCTTGACTTTGAGAGAATGAATTGCTGACAGCCTCCTTTATCTATTTCAATAGAAGGTCCACTAATAGCCAACTTGCACAGTACAGCTTGGGTTGGCCTGACTGTGAAAGACCAATATGGGATTCATCATTTTAGGTAATTCAGAGTGTAACAGTATGTCACTGTTTCTAATATAATTTTTCACACAGGGCACCTTTCCTTCGCTGGGCAGGCAGTTCGGGAAATTGTTGGCAAAATTATAGAGTATACCCCCAGTATCTCCAGGCACCACTGGTTATGATTTTACAGTACAGTGGCAATGTAAACCTAGCCCTGACCTTAGCCCTAGTTCAGACATGAATTGTAATCATAACAATAAACATACATGTAAGCATAGATGTTTACGTTGGTTGGAGTTACTCAATTACTGTTAATTGAACATGTCCATAACCTTATAATCTTGAGTTGTCACAGTATATAGAGAGAGGAGAACATATATGAAAACCAAAGGACACATTGGAGGAAGGTTTCTCTAACCACAACACAAGGTTTCTCTAACCACAACACAAGGTTTCACTAACCACAACACAAAGTTTCTCTAACCACAACACAAGGTTTCACTAACCACAACACAAAGTTTCTCTAACAACAACACAAGGTTTCACTAACCACAACACAAGGTTTCACTAACCACAACACAAGGTTTCTCTAACAACGACACAAGGTTTCTCTAACCACGACACAAGGTTTCTCTAACCACAACACAAGGTTTCTCTAACCACAACACAAGGTTTCTCTAACCACAACACAAGGTTTCTCTAACCACAACACAAGGTTTCTCAAAGCACAACACAAAAGCAAACAGACAAAAATGTAAACACTCAAGCAATAGTAGTCTTGAAAATCTTCATCCTTTAAGTTATATTTATTGTGTGAAAATGTATAATACTTCTATGTAGTTCCGTTCCCCAATATTGAGCTATATCATAGAGAATTCCAAAAGGCCCTTCATAGCTTCTGTGGTGCTCATTTGGCCTCATTTCCCCCCAAGTTTAATGTCCTTTAATTAGCCCAAAGGAACAGCTAGACAGAGTGAATTGGCTTCTGGGTTGCCTGGCCGTGCAGCTGGCAAATTATGTTATTTTCCTCCGCTCATGTATAGGATATCAAGTTATATTAGAAACAACAGACAACATGACATTGAGAAAATATTGTTTTGCTTAAAAAAAAAATCTATATATATCATAATTAATCATGAAGGTGCAGTGAAATCCCTTTAATGTAATATCAGTGACCATGAAATCAATAACATCGAGACATGAGACTTCCATGCCTGCCTCAACTACACCCAACCTCTTCAAAGTCATTTGATCTATAATGTCAAACACTTTAATGCGATTACCTTCAAGGAATAACAATAAAAAAAATAAAAAAAATAGAAAAGATCCAACACATAACCGATGCCCTGCACGTTCTGTTTTTCCCCACACACCATCCGGACATCTTGAGGTTTAATTGGGAATTTTATGTCACCTGCAGGTGATGCTAGGCATATTACTCCTCCTCTCAGACACCTGTCATCGCCAAGGTCATCCTCAATACGGCTGTGTCTTAACACACTGGCTGCCTAGAAGACAAAGAGGGCTGCATGATTTGCATCCATAATACGGTAGAGCTCAGTTGAATGCCTTGTCAAGAGGAACATTTTATTCAGTATGGAAATAATGGAATAGCCTCTATTCTTTAATATACTGTTTAGAGGACAGGTTAAGTTATATTGGTAGTAAGGGAGTTTGTGGAAAGAGTAGGCTCTAGGCTAACAATATTTATGTTTTATTGCCCTTTACTGTAGTGCAAGTGATGAGCGGCAATGTGCTTGTGAAGAATATGAATGAAATGCTCAACTTTGTATGTTTGAGATATGGATAGTCTACAAACCTGAACTATTACATTGCATGGGATAGCTCGCTCCGGGCGTCTTGGAAGTGGAGTTTGGGTAACTCCGGGTGGATTGGATGGGATGAAATACCGTTTTAGGCATTGGTTCACCGTGACGTTTTTTCCTGCCGCTTACCTTCCGATTTTACAGGCTTGACCTTTTCCCATTTCCTTGCCGCTTCACTCCGACAAAATGCCTTTCGATATTTCCCCGTGCATCGGAGTTAATTGAATCTAAAAGATTGCGTGTGAACCCAGAGGCTGTGGTAATGAGAGCACAGAGAGCCTGGACACAGAAGGTCCTGAACCTGATAGAAAGGGGTAGGCGCTCCATCTGACAATCTGCCTCAGACAACCTCCAAAGGGCAATCACCCACTCTGCTCTGATCCCCCACAGCAACCCAAAGGGCACCCAGGGAGGAGTGGTGAGTTATGGCACCTAACCCAATCACCCCCAGAGCCTCTCACCGACCCTAACCCAACCCCACAGCCCATAGCCTCATTCACAAACACACAGCGTACAGTACAGCCCATCCCTACTGATTCCCCAACCTCATAGACGACTATTTATGATAGGGTTGGGTTCACAGGGTGTGCCAGGTAAAGCAATTCAGATTAAAAAACACTAAGATATGTGATTAAGCACAAGGACTTTGTGTCACTCTGTAAATTCTGTCCGTTCCCAGTAACCTGCCATTATGTTTAGAACAGTGTGATTATAAACACATTAGTAACAGTCACCCTGTTACCGATGGAGAGATACTGACCATGTCCTTCACCTCTAAACACACACACATAAACACGCACGCACACAGTCTTGTATAGCTAACCTTGTGGACACACAACACAGTCCCATTCAAAATCCTATTTTCCCTAATCCCTAACACTAAACCTAACCCTAACACTAACCTTAACAACAAAACCTAACCCTAAAACAAACCATAGCTGCTAACACTAACCCTAAACCTAATTCTAACCCTAACACTAATTCTAATCTTAACCCTAAACCCCAGTTTGTTGACTATTTTTCTGGGGACTACACGCACGCACATGCACACGCACACCGACACACACACACACGCACACGCGCACACACACACACAACTCTTGTTCTGTATTCAGTAATTGGTTTGATTACAGTATGCACAGCGTAATCTTTAAACTCAGTCACACCTCCACTCTGTTATTATACTTCACTGTGAGCTGCACATAAAACTTTGATAATTAAAAAGAATACTGCCCAAACACTTTTTAATGGCATTCAAATACTGAGCTAGATGTCAAAGAACATCTGTCCTTCTGTTCCAAAAGATGAGTATTTATGGAGGTGACATAAAGCACACTGGTGGATTGAAAAAAGACTGATGAAGAATAATCAAATCAAAAAGAGATCTGTGTTGGAGAGAGTGTTGGCTCGGTGATCAGGTTGGGCTCAGTGACTACGGCCACTTCATCCTCCTCCAGGGCACGCGCATACACACACAAACACACACACACACACACACACACTCTCTTACTCACACACACACACCTGCTCAGCCCCTGCCAGTGCCAGGGAGAGGATGGTCCTCCAGGGCCGTCATGAAGTCATAACTGTGGGTCGTATTGGTGGAGGTGGTGATTAAAATGACATCAGCTCCATGGTAACCACGGGCCAAATCACTCCCTCAAGCCAAATCACAGCCCCATCACCAGCTGTATCTCACACCAGACAATTTGGAGAGAGAAAGAGAGAGGAGGAACTGTATGCCTCTGAGGTAACACTAATGCTGCTGTGACACCTGAAATGACTTGAGGAAAAATGCAAAGTTGCTAAATATTATAGTCAGATGAATGTCAATGCCATATTAAGATGGAGAACAACTACTGTGTGACTGTTGGCAAGAACTGTGAGAACAATGTGTAATATAAAGGTTCACCAGAGGTGGTGCTCACTAGCTACTTACAGTAATCAGACAGAAGTCAGAACAGTTCAGTGTAATGCCTGGACCACCCCTTTAAAACCCTGGACCACCCCTTTAAAACCCTGGACCACCCCTTTAAAACCCTTTAATGTGCTGCATTGTTTCTATTCTCCTTTGGCCTGATTGGATTTGATCCTTGTGTTTTTCTACCGTCAAATTAATAATTCCCAAATTGCATGTCAATATCGTCTATTAGTGAATGCCTATGTGCCGTTCCAGCCCACGACATGAAGCCACTTAGACTAGAACTACAATAGCTACTGTATGCAATATCATTAGAATGAATGCAGCCATTAAATATGTAAAGGCACTTTAGTATTTACGATAAAATGAAATGATGGTTGAATGGCCTACTAGTTCTGAAGTATTCTATGAAATTAAATAGAAATGACAGCTTCAATCCGTGAATGAATTTATAACAAGTTGAAACTCAGCATGTGGTAGATGAGCCTATTGTGTGAACGTGTGTGTGTGTGTGTGTGTGTGTGTGTGTGTGTGTGTGTGTGTGAGAGAGAAGTATGCTACTAATGCAATCATTCACTTCATACATTTCATCCCTTTCTCTCTCTATCTGTACCTCTCTCTTTCTCTAGGAACATCCATTGTCCCCATTCCCTCCGAGAGTTGATTTAACTGTCATGACCAGTACATTAAACCTAGACTTATAAATGAATGATATATACCCATTTATTCTTGAAGAATATAACTTATACATGACTCATGAGCTTAGTTCAACTGTAGTACCTTCATGCAAAATACAAGCTTGTTTTACTCCAATTTTGGTAAACAAAGTAAATGTTAACAGACACTGTACAGCCCCAAAACATGGTTAAAATTAAAACTTTAATATCATGGATGGTCAGTCCTTGCATCCATGGCTCTGTATATGAGTTTGATAGTACTTCCATTTATCCGGGCCGTGTTATCCAAAAACAGAGGCGGGTGTCTGCTTTGTTATTGTTTCAATTAAGGATTCTAGCTTCAAGACAGTTAGTGAGTGATCCACGTGTTAATGTGGTGGTGAATTAGAGGTTTTCTTTCAGTGTTCGTGGATTACTTTGGCAGAGAGAGAGAGAGAGGATCTATCTTTCCTCAGGGGAAATGATGGGCCTGATATTGATACTGTGATACGCATCGATCTCTCTGTCCCTCAGTGTGGCTTTATCTTCCCCTGGAGACCACAGAGACAGGAAAGAGAGACCGGCTCAGAGCCTGACCACATGACAGACACATTACTTCATTTTTCACTCCATCTGGGTTCAAATCCTTTTTTAAACCGTTTTTATACCCATAGCTGTTGCTACGGCCCGCCTGAAATGCCAGGGGTTTGCAGTTTTAGGGATGTAGTGAGATCAAACGGACAGTTGTTCACCATGACCGTTTGAAGTCCAGAGCTGTTATTTTGAGGTATGAGGGAAGATAAGATGGATGAAAGTCAGATAAATGTCAATTAAAAGGTCAAAACCTTTCAGTGATCTGAGCGGATGGACTACTGTCCGATCTGGACCTTTCAAAGAGCATTTCCATTATGGTTTGACTGAAGTTTCTCCTCTCCTCCTAATAAGACAACAGCAAACAAGGGAATAGAGAAGATTGTCAGTTAGTAACAAAACACAGGAACACACTAGTCTACAACGCTCAAACAATTATAATGAGTTCCACTAAAGTAGTACTAACACTTAGTATAACATACACAATAGTAACTGTGTATTACTGTAAACTGTGGCTATGTGATAAAGTTTAACATGAACATTTACTGTGCACTAGTGTGACCGTATAGGCTTAGTGTCTGAGAGTTAGATCCAGAGTATTGGTCCAGTGTTGTAGTAGTCCAGTACGACCCAGTGGACTGTCTCTCTCCACTGGAGGAGTGAAAGCAGTGCTTCTCATGTTAACTCGCCCCATTAGATGCTGTGACAGCCTTTATAAATCTTTTATTTGGGTCTTTGGGAGCTTCTCTAAGATACCTAAGACAAATTGACTTTGGGCTAAAGTCAGATAGTATCAGAGACTTTTACTGCAGTTGGTTGACAAATAATCCTTAGCAACCCTCCCCTTACCCACCTCCCCAACAGAGCCAGTCACACGCACACAGAGAGGAGCCTAATAGTTTTACCCTTCACTCTCACTCTCCCTCTAACTCTCTTTCTTTCTTTCTCTCTCTCTCTTGCTCCCCCACCCCACTCTCTCTCACAACACACACACACATCCATAAATCGAAATGTATACGATTTCTCCTGTTTACATGCGGTCAGTAAATGTTCTCACTACAACTTGTGTCAAAACTACAAGGAGAGGAACAAGACTGCAAGTGGCTGATGAGATGAAACACTGCAGTGGGCTTTGGATGATTCATAGGCTATCCTAATGTACTGGTTCTCTCTCTCTCTCTCTCTCTCTCTCTCTCTAATGCAGGGAGGTACGCAGGCAGGTAGGCAGGCAGGCAGACAGGCAGGCATACATAACAGGCAGCTAGGCCACAGGTACCAGAGGGAGCATAGGACCGTGATTTAATGGATGTTTAATTGCATGAACAAGATTGATTTGACAGAGCCTGAGGGCCTTACAACCTCCAGGCAGTCGCTATGACACCTACAGGCTGAAATGTAATCTTCAGGGAACGCTACGGGAAAACCAAGTACACCTTTAAAAAAAACAAATACATTGCGCACTTCACTTTACACTTAATTTCACTGTCACCTCACACCCCTTTACTTTTTCCCAATTTTTTTGTTACACCACAAATTTAAAATTGATTAAATTGTTACAGTTTAGACTTAAAAATCTATGGCAAAGAAATAATAATGTGCAAATATGGTACGGTCTAGGTGTATGGAACGGTCTAGACTTACCCAGAAAGACTCACAGCTGTAATCGCTGCCAAAGGTGATTCTAACATGTACTGACTCAGGAGTGTGAATACTTATGTAAATTAGATATTAATGTATTTCATTTTCAATGAATTTGATAAGGTTTCTAGAAACATGTTTTCACTTTGTCATTATGAAATACAAAAATATTTTTTTTTACATAACTATTCAGACCCTTTACTATTAGACTCGAAATGGAGGTGCATCCTGTTTCCATTAATTATCCTTGAGATGTTTCTACAACTTGATTGGAGTCCACCTGTGGAAAATTAAAATAGATTGGACATGATTTGGAAAGGCACACACCTGTCTATAAGGTCCCACAGTTGACAGTGCCTGTCAGAGCAAAAACCAAGCCATGAAGTCAAAGGAATTGTCCGTAGAGCTCCGAGACAGGATTGTGTCCAGGCACAGATCTGGGGAAGGGTACCAAAACATTTCTGCAGGATTGAAGATCCCCAAGAACACAGTGGCCTTCATCATTCTTAAATGGTGCTTTAACAAAGCACTGAGTAAAGGGTCTGAATACTTGTGTAAATGTGATACGTTTTTATTTGATTTATAATACATTTGCTAAAATGTCTAAAAACCTGTTTTTTCTTTGTCAATATGGAGTATTGTGTGTAGGTTGATGAGATGAAAATCCATTTTAGAATAAGGTTGTAACGTAACAACATTTGGAAAAAGTCAAGAGGTGTGAATACTTTCTGAATGCACTGTATAATTTGTTGTTTGTAATTATATTTGTATACCTATTTATGTACTCAGTACTCCATGTGCCAAACTTATTTGTCATTGGAAGAGTCTTTATCTGAATAGTAACAATGCACTAGCATTGTCATGTTGTATTCTAGAGAGCAATGGAATAAATTATTGAACTGATTTGCATGCCTGGCTGTCCGCTCATTAACTATTGATAACTTATTTGAATCAATCACCAAAAGTACAGCTAAAACTACATGAAACTGACTTCCTTGTGGATCCTGCTTTATTTGGTTCTTCCTGTTAAGTTCCATTGCATGGCGATAAAATGACGATGAGATCAAACACACAAGAGGGGGAATTTTGTAAGGGCCTGACTGAGGCCAGGTCTCTGACTCCCTCTAGAGGGAGTAGTATGGCCACAGTCAGGTCCTGACATATTCAGGGAGTTGGGTGTTGGATTTGATCAATCCCCAATTAGAGGCAGCTGTCTTGAGTTGTCCCTAATTGGGGATTCTATTTATGTTCCCATCGCGTCCACTACGTGTGGAACATTGTGTGCGTTGTCTGAATCTGTGTATACTAGTCACCAGTTCACGGTGTTCTCTAGCGTTTGTTGTTTTCTTCATTATGAAAATAATATGTTTCAACGCACTTCTTGCTCTGCGCCTCGTTCCCTCACCACTTACCGTGACAAATGTAGACTTTTATTCAAGTGTATTAGCATTTCTCTGAGATACTTCTATTCCCTCTATCACTCTACTGTCTCTGCCTATGGACAGAGAAGCAAATCCATAAAGTGTATTTAATTTCTGTTAGTGTGAAAACATTTTTAATGCGGCTGGGACTTCAGAGATCTTCAAAGCAGTGTGAGTGTGTGAGTGAGTATGTGTTTCTGCGCGTCTGTGAGTGAGTGAGTGAGTGTGTGTTTGTGTGCATCTGTGAGTGAGTTAGTGAGTGAGTGAGAGTGTGTGTGTGTGTATGATAGCTAAGGTGAAGCAGACCTTCTCTTTACCCCAGTAGCAGCCCACAGCTGTATGCCGATAGACCCTCAGTAGGCTTCTATCTCAAGTTCTTACGCATGTGAAGCCCATCACTGAGTGGAAGGCTCCATCAGATGTGTATAATAGGCAATCCTTATCACATTAATAGCTTCCCAGTATCTACACCAGGGACACGCCTATAAATGAATCCAGTTAGAATGGGAGGAGGAAAAAAGATACTGGTGTTGGGAGGAGGAGGTGGAGAGTAGGGATGATTGGAGCGAGGGACAATAATGGAAAAGAGGAGGAGAGATGAGTGTGGTTTGAGTGAGGAGGTGGGCTGAAGGAGGTGACAGAGGGAGGGGTGAAGAGGGGGAGGAGGGTGTTGGAAGATGATTGCAGGAAAAGGCATGAAGGTGGAGGTGGGAGGAAAGAGATAAGTGGGTGAAGTGGAGAATAGGAGAGAGAGAGGGAGAGAGAGGGAGAGAGAGAGACACAGAGAGAGAGAGAGAGAGAGAGAGAGAGAGGGAGAGAGAGGGAGAGAGAGAGAGAGAGAAAGAGAGAGAGAGAACGAGAGAGAGAGAGAGAGAGAGAGAGAGAGACTGGTTGGTCATCATTGGAGGTGTCTGGATGAAGAGCACTAGAGGAAATGAGACATATGCAATCTCCCTGTGGTATGCTAATACAGACAGGTATTCAGAGGGAGAGACAGGGGAGATACGGGAGGGCTTCAGAGGGCTCGGCCCTGAGACTTCTGGGAAAAAGAGGAGAGGGACACCACGGGTCATGGTGCTACGTCTGGGAACAAACAACAATGCTAATGAGTCTCTATCTGTCAGAGGTGCTGTTCTATAGAAACACACAGCAGCTGTCCACACAAAAACCTATACCCACATTTCAAAACCCATAGCTACCTCAGTAGAAGTCTTTGTCATACATGAAGACCACTATAGTATTACTGAATGGATGCTTCTGCCACTTCTCAGCTTTAGGATTTAGACTGGTGACTAAAACAAAAACAAAATGTGTGTTTTGTTGTAGCGGACCACATTCATACGGTGAGTTGTTTTGTATTCCAGCACTTTGGATTTGAAACGATACACTGACGTTCTGTCAGCTTTAATTTGATCCATATCAGGTGAACTGTTTAATTAGAATTTTGTTTAACTTTTTGTACATAGTCCCCGCATTTTAGGGGACCAAATGTATTGAGACAAATGTACTTGTGTGTATTAAAGTATGTGTATTAAAGTAGGAAAACATTCCGCTGATATGGATGATAATACCCTCAAATGAAAGCTGACAGTCTGCACTCTAACCTCATAGTCATTTATCATTTCAAATCCAAATGCTAGAGTGCAGAGCCAAAACCCCAAAAAAGTGTGTCACTGTCCCAATACTTTTGGAGCTCACTGTATTTATTTGGGTTACCATGACGATGACCATCTCCCTTCCAGAGAGGGAGACCTGTAGAAGAGTCCCCTTAGCAGGCTGGTCCTGTGGCTTTGTTCACAAAAACAAACAAACCCCACAGAGTCCCAGGACAGGGACACAATTAGAACCGAACAAATCATGAGAAAACAAATTGAGAATTACTTGATACTTTGTAAAGAATTAACAAAAAAACAGAGCAAACTAGAATGCTATTTGGCCCTAAACAGGGAATACACAGTGGCAGAATACCTGACCAATGTGACTGAACCAAAATTAAGGAAAGCTTTGACTATGTACAGACTCAGTGAGCATAGCCTTGCTATTGAGAAAGGCCGCCGTAGGCAGACCTGGCTCTCAGGAGAAGACAGGCTATGTGCACAGTGCCCACAAAATGAGGTGGAAACTGAGCTGCACTTCCAAACCTCCTGCCAACTGTATGACCATATTAGAGACACATATTTCCCTCAGAATACACAGAACCACAATAATTCGAAAACAAATCCAAATCCAACTGCCATATCTATTTGGTGAAATACCACAGTGTGCCATCACAGCAGAAAGAATTGTGACCTGTTGCCTCAAGAAAAGGGTAACCAGTGAAGAACAAACATCATTGTAAATACAACCAATATTTATGTTTATTTATTTTCCCTTTAACTATTTGCACATCGTTACAACACTGTATATAGACATAATATGACATTTGAAATGTCTTGGAACTATTGTGAATGTAATGTTTACTGTTAATTTTATATTATTTATGTCACCTTTGTTTATTATCTATTTCACTTGCTTTGGCAATGTAAACTGTAATATCTGTAATTCAACCCTGCGCACTAAGGACTGTATTTTAAGGGAATTACTATTATTACCCCAAATTATATCATACACACATTTAGCTATTAAAGTATCTCTTCCTGTTATTTACCTGTACAGTTTGTGTAACCATGCAAGTATTCACTTATCTCTAAATATAACAGCTAATTTAACCAGGCAAAATGTTCACTTACCTGCTTATTTAGCCAGTCTGTCTATTAAGTAAACTATTATTACCCTCACTCATATCATACGCATTTTTAGCTACTGAAGTATTTCTCTGCCATCGACCTGTATAGTATAGTTAACCATCCAACATCCACCAATGTATAGTGTACATATTCAGCCAACCACCCATACTATGCAATGTCTTTTTATAGCTTTTTTTTTGCACTCCAGATATCTTGTATTTCTATACTTTTTCATACTGCCGCTCTATGTATCATGTACCGTGTATCTGTCTTTTGTGTACTTTCGTGGTGGCATTTTGCACCTGCACTTTGTTTTTGTTGTTCTATCTATCTATCTATCTATCTATCTATCTATCTATCTATCTATCTATCTATCTATCTATCTATCTATCTATCTATCTATCTATCTATCTATCTATCTATCTATCTATCTATCTATCTATCTATCTATCTATCTATCTATCTATCTATCTATCTATCTATCTATCTATCTATCTATCTATCTATCTATCTATCTATCTATCTATCTATCTATCTATCTATCTATCTATCTATCTATCTATCTATCTATCTATCTATCTATCTATCTATCTATCTATCTAACGTGTATCCCATGCCGATAAAGCCCTTTGAATTGAATTGAGAGAGGCTCACACACAGGCTGACTCTGTAAAGGCTCTCACATCATATTTCGACACATACCCAAAGAGACAAGAAGATGACAGCTTTATTTATTTTTACCAGTAGCTACTATTCCATCTTCAGTCATTCAGTCCCATAAGTAATGTAAAATCTGTTTCCAAATTCCTTTTATGCTTGCATTTTCACTTTAGTGTGTTTTTGTTGCAGAGAGAGAAGAAGTAAGGGAGTTGAACCAACAGGCAGTGGTGTTTGAGGCTAAGGCTGTGATGAATTGTAGCTAGTCATCTTCAGAGCAGTGGCATTGTTTGCATATGCTCCCCTTGTACAATGACTATTTTATTTAACCTTTATTTAACTAGGCAACTCAGTTATGCTCAAGGACACATCGACAGGTTTTTCACCATGTTGGCTCGGGTATTCAAACCAGCGACCTTTCAGTTAATGGCCCAATGCTCTAACCGCTAGGCTACCTGTCGCCCATTGATCATGTATTATTCAGTAGGCTAGTTCACACTGAGTGGATGCTTTCTGAATAGCACAGATAGGTCAATGGCTCCCGGAGCAACATTAGCATTAGCCGAACACACACACACACACACGATGCACACAGGGGCTCAACAACACTCAACTGTAAATATATTTTGTAAATATTTTTCTGTCTCTCACAGGAAGGAAGTTGTTTACCATTAACCAATCTACCAGACTCACACACCAACCGAAACACGTACATATTTGCACACACAAAAACACACATGCCGATAGACACAAGCATGTACAAATGCATGCATGCACGCACACGTACACTCACACACACAACCAAAAATAAACTGTGTTCCAAATGATAAATCAGAGAATCTTGTTTTGTTTCAACGTCTATGTTAACAAAGTGATGATGTTCATGAGATACAGCTAAATGTACAGGTTTTCAGTATTTTCAATATTTTCAGTAATAGTTTTTATTTTATGAGGAAACACAGCCAAGTAATTGTTTTTATTTTATGAGGAAACACAGCCAAGTAATTGTTTTTATTTTATGAGGAAACACAGCCAAGTAATTGTTTTAATTTTATGAGGAAACAGTCAAGTAATTGTTTTTATTTTATGAGGAAACATAGTCAAGTAATTGTCCGCCCTTTTTGTCTCTGCCATAGTCATGTCAGTATGAGCTGATGGCTGTTGTCCTCATTTACATATTCTTGCCATTCAATACTGGCAAGAAAAAACAACAGTAGGAAATAAGAAATTCATCAACTCTTGGAGGACAGTGGAACTATCAGCTATTTTAGCTCTTGACATTCATCAAGATATTTCAGAAACAGATCACATTAGACTTCACATCCTCCAGGAGAGCTACTGGGTGTGCTGCTCAACATGGCCTTTATCAGCTGACTGATATTTCAGCAGGGCTGGATGAAAAGCCTGCACACCCAGTAACCTTCCAGATGGAGCACCTAACAGTGCAGTTATTTTACTTTGTGGGAGGTTAAAAGCCTTGTCGAAGGGTACAACAGCAGGAGATCGACAGTGGTTACTTGCATCAGACAAAACCATTTTCTGTTGCTTTTTTGGCCAATGCTATTACAGACCATTATTTGTGACTTGAGCTTTCGGGACAAGTAGAAAATCAGTCCTACTTGTCCGAAGTAGAAAAAAAAGCTAATTTTAAGCCCTGTGTTGTCTGTGTGATTTACCTAAAAGCACCATCCACAATAGCAGATAACAATCTGAATCCAATCAGATAAACACATGAAAAAGACAAAAGACAATTACATTAGCCAATGTCCACAAAATATTTCATAGTATATTATCCAATACCGAACTGATAACATTAGCCTGGATTGTTACATTGAGTGTAATTTAGGGTTGGGTGATTGTGTGGCTAAAAAGCCGTAGTCTGGCTTTTTTATGGCGGTTTTGGAGCAGTGGCTTCTTCCTTGCTGAGCGGCCTTTCAGGTTATGTCGATATAGGACTTTTGTACCTGTTTCCTCCAGCATCTTCACAAGGTCCTTTGCTGTTGTTCTGGGATTGATTTGCACTTGCACTTTTCGCACCAAAGTACGTTCATCTCTAGGAGACAGAGCTCGTCTCCTTCCTGAGCGGTATGACGGCTGCGTGGTCCCATGGTGTTTATACTTGCGTACTATTGTTTGTACAGATGAACGCGGTTTTTCAGTGGTCTTGGCTGATTTCTTTTGATTCTCCCATGATGTCGAGCAAAGAGGCACTGAGTTTGAAGGTAGGCCTTGAAATACATCCACAGGTACACCTCCAACTGACTAAAATTATGTCAATTAGCCTATCAGAAGCTTCTAAAGCCATGACATAATTGTCTGGAATTTTCCAAGCTGTTTAAAGGAACAGTCAACTTAGTGTATGTAAACTTCTGACCCACTGGAATTGCAATATAGTGAATGATAAGTGAAATAATCTGTCTGTAAACAATTGTTGGAATAATTACTTGTGTCATGCAACTCCCTAAATACATGTGTGCCAAGCTTGTAGGGTCATAACCAAGAAGACTCAACAAAGTACTGAGTAAAGGGTCTGAATATTTATGTAAATTTAATATTTAAAAAAAATGATTTTATAGATTTGCAAACATTTTATGTGGTGTTGTGTGTACTGTAGATTTATGAGGGGGAAAATGATTTAATACACTTTCGAACAAGGCTGTAACGTAACAAAATGTGGAAAAAGGGGTCTGAATACTTTCTGAATAACTATATGAGGTTTTGCAAAGATCGGTCATTCGTTGCCAGAGGAGTAGCGTCTTAAGTGTTTTTCCCAAAATTTAAAATGGCGGAAAATCCATCATGGTGGACATAATTATTTTTTAATGGCAAATTTGTTCCTTGTGAGGAGAGGGACCTATGGACTCAGTTTCATGAAGCTATGCAAATTTCACTTGGGGTCCCTTAGGACCGAGTTTGGGAAACCCTGCCTTAAAGGTTTACATAGTCACGTCAATACAAATCATTGTTTTCTAATCTGTTTTTGGCTTAATTATTTCTGTTGACTGAAAATACTTTTTATGCATGCTTATGGTGTTATAGCGATTAACAACATGTTTTATTACTCTGTTGCTGTTATTCACAGTCACAGCACATTCTGACCCATAGCACAGCACAGAGCCCAGAGGCCAGCTGAAAATCTCTTCTTATTAGAGTTCCAATACATCTGCCTCTCTCTGTCCCACCACACAGGGGACTGAAGGAGACAAAATAACCAGCCAAAAGAAAAAGAGAGCTGAATTGATTAGCAGGGTTGTTTATGAGATTTTCTTTAAGAGCCTGGATGTTTAAGATTGGATTTGTGTCCGATAAGCTGAATGTAGCTGGCAGTAATGTGTCTGGCTTTCTTTTTAAAGCAACTCGCTGGTATTGACCAGAGTGAAACACCTCACCCTCAGCGTTTGTCCTCTGTGTGATTCCCCCACCACTTTGTCAATGTAACCCTCCCCTATTATAGACCTACCCCTCACACACACGCACGTAAGTACACACGCACACACACACACACAGCAAACATGCACACACACACACACACACACCACACACACACACACACACACACACACACACACACACACGCACACACACACACACAACTCCCTCTTCACAGGATCTGCTGTCTATTCTTCTTTGATGTAGACACTCAATACCTATCAATCAGAACTCACGGCTCAGACAACTTTCCTCACCTCTAACGAAAATAAATACATCACATTACATATACCCATAATTAATGTCAATGGCAACATTTTTCCACTTAACACACTAATGTGTTGAAGGAAAACGTAACTTTGAAAACTAACATTTTTTATGTTTTCCACCAGTAGAAGTTAGGGTGAATACAGACCTTCTGTTGTGTGGGAGGTTTGGTGAGGTTAAGACCACTGTTCTAAATCAGACCACTGTGGAATGACGGAACACTACCAGACAGTTACTGACTGACTGTCTGCTAGACCTCCATCATCTACATCAAACACAACAGAATAGGAAAGATCTTGTCATATAATGTCAGACGGAGGTGTCTGTCATTTGTTTTTAACTGAAGTTGAATCATTTGAAAGATGTTTTGTGAATATTTGAGTGTTTCTTTTTTGTTTACTAATGTGGAAAGTGATTGGTTTTGTTTCTAAAGTTTGTTCTGCTTAAAATATACAGTATGTGTTATCGTGGGAGGCACTGTGTGGTGAAGGTCAGAGTGCGTAAGAGACTCACTATTCCAGGAATGCGAGTGAGGGAAAACCGTGACAACATATCACATGTCCCTCATTTGCGACCACGTGAGAAGATCATGGAGTGAGAGGAGTTGGAGTATTGTTATCAGGGGAGAGATGGGAGAGATGGGAGTTTTATTGGTTTGGCCACAGGCTTCTCACACACACACACACACACACACACACACACACACAGAGCCGCTCAGGCGGAGGGTGCCATGGCTCCCTATTGATCCCACTGTTAACACACACCATGATCACAAGCAGGGGCAGACGATTCACAATCAATGCATCGTACACCATTCTGTAATACCCTGTGTGTATACCACACACACAGGGTATTACACATGTGTGTATACCACATTAGTTAACAATATCATATAAGTAGCACATACTGTACATACTCAAAACCTAAGATCTGTAAAATGTAATGTAACATATAATGTAACATTACAGACATAATGTAACATTACACACATAATGTAACATTACACACAAAATGTAACATTACACACATAATGTAACATTACACACATCATGTAATATTACACACATCATGTAACATTACAGACATAATGTGACATTACACACATAATGTAACAAGCAGGTTAACTAACTAGACTGTTAATACTCCAAACTTTCTCAAGTTTGTTTTTCGGGTCAGTTTCATCTATATTCGTCCCACTTCATAGATTATATGTGAAGCATCTATTAAGGACTTGATCGTTTCAAGTGAGACCTTTATCATTATCTTGATAAGTGGTTCCATTGACGTCAAACAAGACCATGAATATGGGATCAATATCATCACAAATGGTAATCACTTTCCACCAATGCAACTCACTATACACAAACAAACACCTTTTGATTTGTATTTGTAAATCAATATATTGCATTAGAATGTGCCTTAAGTAAAATTACTGCCATAAAGATTTGCACATATGCCCAAAATATTGTAAGCGATTTGCGATTTGTAGTCGTAGAAGAAAAAAATATATAAATTGCTTTCTACACGTGAGAACCTCGCTACGTTTCAGAAATGGCAAAGAAAACGTCTTATATGCTTGACACATTAAAGTTACTTACCTTACAGATCATGAAGTACATTAATTTCCACTCCATTTATATGAAAATCTGTTTTATTCATACACTGGCTTGTCTGGCTGTCATGGTTTTGTGTTAATGTGCACTTCCCTTATCCACACTGAAATAATATAATTTCAGTGGTCTTCTATTACTATTTAAAATCTATCACATTGCGCATGAGTACACCCTTGTGGTTTAATATATATATGTATCTATTGTAGGTCCTAGGATACAACAGTTAATAATTTGGAACTAATAAATCCCATCAAAGGATACCTTACAACTAAGGGCTTTTGCAATGGGAACAGGGACATAATGGTAATAGAATGCCACAGCTGGGACAGAGGAGTGTTGTTGGTCTGATCCCATATCCTACACATTCCTTCTACCTTTTGCATGCCTCTCCTGGGAAAACAGTTAAAGACCTCAGGAATACTTATGTCTCCTCAATGCTCAATGTCTGCGCAACATGAGACAGCGGATGGATTGTAATCACTTACAACGTATGACATCTCTTTCACATTTAGTGGTGTTTTCATGATGAAAGGGTGTACACTGCCATAGTGTTGCAAATATAGAGTAATCTAGGACTATGGTTTCGATTATTTACGTTAGACATACTATGGTTACACATATGATTAACATATTATGGTTACCATACTATAATTTCTGCAGCCTTGAAAGGCAGGCATCAACATGGCCGAACGAGAGGCTGCCAGCGGTTTATAGAAATCGCTTATTATAACTCCATATTTGGAAGCGCTTAGGTCACTTGACTTGTGGCAGGGATTTGAGGACAAGAAAAATACAAGAAGTTCTCACTCGTAGAAAGCAATTTGTATTTTTTTTTCTTCTACGACTACAAATCGCTTTCTACACATGATAACTTTTTGTCTACAAATCGCTTTCTACGTGTGAGAACTTTTTGCGCATATGTGCAAATCTTTATGGCAGTCATTTTACTTAAGGCCCTTGGAAATGACCTGCATATATGAAGTTATAAAAAAATTCTAATGCAATATATCAATTTGTTTGTCGATAGTGAATTGCATTTGTGGAAAGTGATTTACATTTGTGAATACATTTGGCATGATATTGATCCCATACATGAAGCCTTTCAAGAAAATCAACGATGATCTGCCAAAAACCTTTGCTAAAAAGCTCATTTTAGGGAGAATATTGTCAATACAGAATGTTCAGATATATCCACGAGAGAGAGAGCCTTGTGTCACACGATTCTCGGACAGGAAATTATATTCTGCAGGAAATTATAGACTCTTGGAGGAAGCAAGATGAAAGGGTCCACTCTGTATTATAACCCAACATCTTTATAATGCAACAAAGGATCAGCTGGATAGCCCATCCTGTATATGTAGTGCATTCAGAAAGTATTCATACTACTTGACTTATTATTTTTGTTGTGTTACAGCCTGAACTCAAAATTGATTAAATATTTTTTTTGCTCACCCATCTACACACAACATGTTTTCAGAAATTTTGGCAAATGTATTGAAAGTTAAATACAGAAATATCTAATATCATGTTAGAATCTTTCATTGTGAGTCTCTTAGAGCCTTGCACAACCAGATTGTACAATATTTGCACATTATTCTTGTTGATCATTGCTAGACAGCCATTTAAAAGTATTGCAAAAGATTTTCACTCTGATTTAAGTCAAAACTCTGACTAGGCCACTCAGGAACAACAGTGTATTTGGCCTAGTCTTTAAGGTTATTGTCCTGCTAAAAGGTGAATTTTTATCCCAGTGTCTGGTGGAAAGCTGACTGAACCAGGTTTTCCTCCAGGATTCTGCCTGTGCTTAGCTCTATTCTTAAAGAAAAACACCTCCCTAGTCCTTACCGATGACAAGCACACGCATAACATGATGCAGCCACCACCATGCTTGAAAATGTGAAGAGTGGTTATCATTGATGTCTTGTGTTGGATTTACCCTAAACATAACACTTTGTATTCAAGTAAATTTCTTTGCTGCATTTTTTGCAGTTTAACTTTAGTGGCTTATTGCAAACAGGATGCATGTTTTGGAATATTTTTATTCTGTACAGGCTTCATTCTTTTCACTCTGTCATGTAGGTTAGTATTGTGGAGTAACTACAATGTTGTTGATCTATCCTCAGTTTTCTCCTATCACAGCCATTAAACTCTGTAACTGTTTTAAAGTCACCATTGCCCTCATGGTGAAATCCCTGAGCTGTTTCCTTCCTCTCTGACAACTGAGTTAGGAAGGTTGCCTGTATCTATCTAGGGACTGGGTGTATTGATACCCCATCCAAAGTGTAATTAATAACATAATTCTCAAAGGGATATTCAATGTCTATGTGGGTATATATGAGGTAGCCATTCAAAAATCATGTTAAACACTATTATTGCACACATAGTGAGTCCGTGCAACTCAATATGTGACTTATTAAGAACATTTTTACTCCTGAACTTATTTAGGCTTGCCATATCAAAGGGGGTGAATACTTTTTAACGCAAGACATTTCAGCTTTTAATTTTTAATGTGTAAAAATGTATAAAAACATAATTCCCCTTTGGCATTATGGGGTGTTGTGTGTAGGCCAGTGACACAATATCGCAGTTTAATCCATTTTTAATTCAGGTTGTAACACAACAAAATGTTGCATTCATCTGGTCGGAGGCCCAGTGAGTCACACACACACACACACACACACACACACACACACTCACAAACCGCCCATTCACCACGACTCCTCTCAGCTTATTAGCATGAAAGCTTTTCTGGCACTGTGCTGCTCTCAGGAGCGACCAGCAACAGAAGCCTCCATTTGTAGCATTAGTAGAAGCAGCATTACCTCCCTACTGTACTCTGGTGAGTGTAGGAAGATGTCATTATTGTGACAAGTTGTACTTTATGGTGTTAAACCCCTTTGCTTTTTATACAGAAGCACTTATATTCCAAGTGTTTTGGCCCCGTAAAAGGCAGACTTAAAAATATACTCTTGTAAGTTTGTAATTAATCTGTCATTGAAAACAACACAATAATGGCAACTGTATTTATGAAAGTTAAGATACATTTTATCTGCTCTGAGAGATTCTTTGGTCTGGTTGCACACATAGGTCCAGAGGCCACCAACGTAATTTAATTTCCTGTACTTTCCTCCGTGAAGGAGGAATGTTACTTGTTCTTGATGATTACACATCGTTTTTTGTGGGTAAAACATTTCCATTGCTCTGCAGCCGTCACGTCTCGAATGAGCGGGAAACTGATGGCTGGGCTATTATAACTGTAGAGCTAAGCACTATTGTTGATTTATTTTTAATGAGTTTTTCAATTATATTACCCATTAGAAGTTGTTCAAGAGGACCACTGGTGCAGTAGGCCTGGTTTCATGCTGAAACTGGAATGTGGATCCGGCTGCTGTCCTGATCCTGCTGCTGTATGTTGGTATGGCTCTTGGATAATACCAATAATGTATGTATGATCCATATCTATACAGAACATTGGACAGTGCATAACGGAAACCCAATTCTATTAAGAGACCTTGGTCTGTATTTTGTTAGCTGTGCCTTTTCATCACTAATAAAACACGTTTTTATTTGATTCCCAATAGAGGAATATACGAAACAATGTAGAGAAACAAACAAATAGCTCTGTGTGTGTGTGTTTATGTGTGTGTTCCTTCCATGTGCTTACGTATGTGTGTGTTCTTTCCGTGTGTGCGTGTTGCTTCTGAGTGTGTTCCGAATGTGTGTGTGTGTTTCGTGTGTTTCTGTATGTCTGTGTGTTTATTCTGGAGGAGAACATTAATCTTAGTTGGGGCCAGACACAGATCAGTGTAGATGGGCTACGTCCAGCCGCTGCCACGGAGCATTCTGGGTAAGAGCGGGAGATTGACAGGCTGTACATCAGAGAATGTGTCAGCGGATGTCAGCGGATACTATGTGTGTGTGTTTAAAACAAGGTCTTTCTCCATCACATAGGCAGTCAGGGAGAATGTGGATCAACCTGGACCACAGCAGGATGGGTGAGAACAGGTAACGCTGATCCCTACCAACACCTGACGGGAGCCATTTAGTTTGTGAGACAGGTGTGTGCTGGAGAGGTGTCAAGATGCTGTGTTAGATGCATGTAGACATGGAGAAAGACCCCATGAGTTTATTCATAAATGTTTGACTAAATAAGAAGAGAAACCTTCCTAATTCAGATGTATAAAACATTGCATTTATACAGTATTACATTATGTGAGACTAGACGATAGTGTGACTATTGTGTAGGATATACAGCATCTAATATTTTAATACATAAAGTCCTTATTAGTCTGTCTCTGTCACTTTCTCTTTCTCTCTGTCTCTCTTTCTCTCACTCTCTGTCTATCTCTCTCTCACTCTTACTTTCTCTCTCTCTCTCTCTCTCTCTCTCTCTCTCTCCCTCTCTCTCTCACTCTCTCTCTCTATTTCTCAGGTAGTGAGAATGCATTTGTTAACATCCATTGTTGATAGGGGGTGTCAGCAGGATTCTAATCAGGAAGACAGGAGCAGCTATTTTCAGCCTTATCTCATTGATTCCACTTGATGAACTCACACAATTACACACACAAACACACACACACAAACACACACACACACACATGATCCAACTTGATGAGGAGAACACACACACACACACGCATCTGCCGTACCAAGAAAAAGGCAGAAACTGCTAATTTGGTAGAAAATTAATTAATGTCCTTTTTGCTACATTAAATACATGCTTAATCATGTGGACAAGTATCCTGCCTCTATTGTATTGTGTTTTGGAGAAAATGGGGGTCATGTTAGCAGTACCTGCATAAGGTTACAGGAAACCAAGGTAAATAAAAGCCATTTTTCTCAGTTCCACGCTATGAGCAGTTACTGCCTTTTTGCTTGGTAGGGCAGACATGCTCATACAGTACGCACTCACACATTCACACACACGCTCATATTCACACACACACTGGGCCTAATTGCATGGTAGAGAGACACAGAGGGGTGATTTCCATGTAATCGAATCCAGCTTACATTTAATTAGCCCTCTCATCTGGTGTGAACACAGCTAGGGTCCCTGCATAGCACCAATCTGGTGTGAACACTGCTAAGGTCCTGCCTAGCACCAATCTGGTGTGAACACAGCTAGGATCCTGCCTAGCACCAATCTGGTGTGAACACTGCTAGGGTCCCTGCATAGCACCAATCTGTTGTGAACACAGCTAGGGTCCCTGCATAGCACCAATCTGGTGTGAACACAGCTAGGGTCCCTGCATAGCACCAATCTGGTGTGAACACAGCTAGGGTCCCTGCATAGCACCAATAAACTCTGCCTCCTGAAAAAGAAAACAGGACAAACAATGAGATGACAAACCACACCAAAATATGTTAACTTAACCTTTTGAATTTGGAACTGGAGTGGTTATCAATCTTTCATGCGTCCACCCTCCTAACAACGACGTGTTCCACCTCACAACACACGTGGTGCTTCCTCTCCTTAGCAGTTTTAGCAAAGGCATATACAGGAGGATTTAGAGCGATCTGAAACAGGGAAAACAACTCTTAGGCCATATAGCTACCATCTGGTGTCTGCGACCACCAATGTTATCTACAACCCTGCAATATCCTGGCGGCACCATTAGCCTGTAGCTACATGGGTGAGGCTGTTGATGTGTATGTGTGTGTGTGTGTGTGTGTTTTGCTGGCTAAGCAAAGATAGTGAGAGAGTATGTGTATGTACAGTTGAAGTCGGAAGTTTACATACACCTTAGCCAAATACATTTAAACTGACACTTAATCCTAGTAAAAATTCCATGTCTTAGGTCAGTTATGATCACCACTTTATTTTAAGAATGTGAAATGTCAGAATAATAGTAGAGAGAATGATTTATTTCAGCTTTTATTTCTTTCATCACATTCACAGTGGGTCAGAAGTTTATATACACTCAATTAGTATTTTGTAGCATTGCCTTTAAATTATTAACTTGGGTCAAACGTTTCGGGTAGCCTTCCACAAGCTTCCCACAATAAGTTGGGTGAATTTTGGCCCATTCCTCCAGACAGAACTGGTGTAACTGAGTCAGATTTGTAGGCCTCCTTGCTCGCACACACTTTTCAGTTCTTCCCACAAATGTTCTATAGGATTGAGGTCAGGGCTTTGTGATGGCCACTCCAATAAATTGACTTTGTTGTCCTAAAGCCATTTTGCCACAACTTTGGTAGTACGCTTGGGGTCATTGTCCATTTGGAAGACCCATTTGCGACCAAGCTTTAACTTCCTGACGTCTTTAGATGTTGCTTCAATATATCCACATAATTTTCCTTCCTCATGATGCCATCTATTTTGTGAAGTGCACCAGACCCCCAGCAGCAAAGCACCCCCACAACATGATGCTGCCACCCCCGTGCTTCACGGTAGGGATGGTGTTCTTCGGCTTGCAAGCCTCCCCCTTTTTTCTCCAAACATAACGATGGTCGTTATGGCCAAACAGTTCTATTTTTATTTCATCAGACCAGAGGACATTTCTCCAAAAATTACGATCTTTGTCCCCATGTGCATTTGCAAACCATAGTCTGGCTTTTTTATGACGATTTGGAGCAGTGGCTTCCTTGCTGAGCAGCCATTCAGGTTATGTCGATATAGGACTAGTTTTACTGTGGATATAGATACTTTTGTACCTGTTTCCTCCAGCATCTTCACATCCTTTGATGTTGTTATGGGATTGATTTGCACTTTTCACACCAAAGTACATTCATCTCTACGAGACAGAACGCGTCTCCTTCCTGAGCGGTATGACGGCTTCGTGGTCCCATGGTGTTTATACTTACGTACTATTGTTTGTACAGATGAACGTGGTACCTTCAGGCGTTTGGAAATTTCTCCCATGAATGAACCAGACTTGAGGAGGTCTACAATGTTTTTTCTGAGGCCTTTTGATTTTCCCATGATGTCGAGCAAAGAGGCACTGAGTTTGAAGGTAGGCCTTGAAATACATCCACAGGTACACCTCCAATTGACTCAAATTATATCAATTAGCCTATCAGAAGCTTCTAAAGCCATAACATCATTTTCTTAAATTTTTCAAGCTGTTTAAAGGCACAGTCAACTTAGTGTATGTAAACTTCTGACCCACTGGAATTGTGATATTGTTAATTATAAGTGAAATAATCTGTAAACTAGTGTTGGAAGAATTACTTGTGTCATGCACAATACTATAGTTTGTTAACATGAAATCTGTGGAGTGGTTGAAAAATTAGTTTTAATGACTTCAACCTAAGTGTATGTAAACTTCTGACTTCAACTGTATGTGCAAGTGAGTGTGTGCACGAATGTCTTCATCTGTTGTAATTGCCCTCAAAGGTCCTGGTAGTCTCTCGACCAAACAGAGCAGTTTGCAGCTGAAGCCAGTAGTAATTGCTATGCCTGTCTAACCCAGCAAAGGGGAAGCTGTAAAAACAGATGTCCTCATGAATTAGTGAAAGCAGTTGTGAAAAATTAACTGATGACCAAAGAGACAATGCCAGGGGGTTGATGTTCATTTAATTATTTATATATATTTATATATACTACACTGTTTTATTATATGTATATATATATATATATACAGTGGGGAGAACAAGTATTTGATACACTGCCGATTTTGCAGGTTTTCCTACTTACAAAGCATGTAGAAGTCTGTAATTTTTATTATAGGTACACTTCAACTGTGAGAGACGGAATCTAAAACAAAAATCCAGAAAATAACATTGTATGATTTTTAAATAATTAATTTGCATTTTATTGCATGACATAAGTATTTGATCACCTACCAACCAGTAAGACTTCCGTCTCTCACAGACCTGTTAGTTTTTCTTTAAGAAGCCCTCCTGTTCTCCACTCATTACCTGTATTAACTGCACCTGTTTGAACTCGTTACCTGTATAAAAGACACCTGTCCACACACTCAATCAAACAGACTCCAACCTCTCCACTATGGCCAAGACCAGAGAGCTGTGTAAGGACATCAGGGATCAAATTGTAGACCTGCACAAGGCTGGGATGGGCTACAGGACAATAGCCAAGCAGCTTGGTGAGAAGGCAACAACTGTTGGTACAATTATTAGAAAATGGAAGGTCAATCTCCCTCGGTCTGGGGCACCATGCAAGATCTCACCTTGTGGGGCATCAATGATCATGAGGAAGGTGAGGGATCAGCCCAGAACTACACGGCAGGACCTGGTCAATGACCTGAAGACAGCTGGAACCACAGTCTCAAAGAAAACCATTAGTAACACACTACGCCATCATGGATTAAAATCCTGCAGCGCACGCAAGGTCCCCCTGCTCAAGCCAGCGCATGTCCAGGCCCATCTGAAGTTTGCCAATGACCATCTGGATGATCCAGAGGAGGAATGGGAGAAGGTCATGTGGTCTGATGAGACAAAAATAGAGCTTTTTGGTCTAAACTCCACTCGCCGTGTTTGGAGGAAGAAGAAGGATGAGTACAACCCCAAGAACACCATCCCAACCGTGAAGCATGGAGGTGGAAACATCATTCTTTGGGGATGCTTTTCTGCAAAGGGGACAGGACGACTGCACCGTATTGAGGAGAGGATGGATGGGGCCATGTATCGCGTAAGAAGCATCTCAAGGTCCTGGAGTGGCCTAGCCAGTCTCCAGACCTGAACCCAATAGAAAATCTTTGGAGGGAGCTGAAAGTCTGTATTGCCCAGCGACAGCCCCAAAACCTGAAGGATCTGTATGGAGGAGTGGGCCAAAATCCCTGCTGAAGTGTGTGCAAACCTGGTCAAGAACTACAGGAAACGTATGATCTCTGTAATTGCAAACAAAGGTTTCTGTATCAAATATTAATTTCTGCTTTTCTGATGTATCAAATACTTATGTCATGCAATAAAATGCAAATGAATTACTTAAAAATCATACAATGTGATTTTCAGGATTTTTGTTTTAGATTCCGTCACTCACAGTTGAAGAGTACCTATGATAAAAACTACAGACTTCTACATGCTTTGTAAGTGGGAAAACCTGCAAAATCGGCAGTGTATCAAATACTTGTTCTCCCCACTGTATAAATACAGTCTTCTGAGGGCCTCGGGTAGGTCTTTTGATCTTTGAATGATGTGTTACCACACACCCATATGGTTAAGACCAAACGAGACCAATTTTCTTATCTTTATGGAAGGCTGGACCCTCCTAAGTTTCTCTCTAATGTTTTCTAATCATTTGCACTCGTTTTGGTACACCTCATTCAAATTTTAGCAATTTCATGTGATGGTAAAGGTAGGGGTGTACTAACTTTATCCCCATAAGGATTATAATTGCATAACATTTTCAATGTTTTTTCACGACTGTATATATTCTCTTCAGCTGAGTGTGTGTTCAGTTTGGAGGCTGTGTTCCTCTCCGATGAGCTTTAGGGAGGCAGCATAGACAGGCTTTTAATGGGGGAGAGAGATGGGCTGGATGATTGGGAAAGAGAGGAGGGAGAGGGCTGGAAGATATGGAAAGAGAGGAGAGAGAGGGCTGGAAGATAGGAAAAGAGAGGAGGGAGAGGGCTGGAAGATAGGAATAGAGAGGAGGGAGAGGGCTGGAAGATAGGAATAGAGAGGAGGGAGAGGGCTGGAAGATATGGAAAGAGAGGAGAGAGAGGGCTGGAAGATAGGAAAAGAGAGGAGGGAGAGGGCTGGAAGATAGTTAAAGAGAGGAGGGAGAGGGCTGGAAGATAGGAATAGAGAGGAGGGAGAGGGCTGGAAGATATGGAAAGAGAGGAGAGAGAGGGCTGGAAGATAGGAAAAGAGAGGAGGGAGAGGCTGGAAGATAGGAATAGAGAGGAGGGAGAGGGCTGGAAGATAGGAATAGAGAGGAGGGAGAGGGCTGGAAGATAGTTAAAGAGAGGAGGGAGAGGGCTGGAAGATAGGAATAGAGAGGAGTGAGAGGGCTGGAAGATAGGAAAAGAGAGGAGCGAGAGAGCATAAGAGGACACAAATGGTGAAGAGGGTGAAGAAGGTGAAGAGGGAGATTTTGAGGTCATGAAAAAACAAATCATTCCCTCTCTCCTCTCCTCCAGCTCTTCCATTCACTCTCTTCTCTATTCCAGCTCTTTTAATCCCTCTCTCCTGTAACTTATCTGCAGTGAGGATGGAGTACTCTGAGAGTCCATAGGCGGCCAGTGTTAGCTCCTGTCATTTGAATCTCAGTTCATTAAAACCTAATGCCAGTCCATAGTATAATGAGGCTTCATTTGAACCTAATGTCTGCTGATTGCCTAATGTACAATGTGAGGCTAATATCTATGGATGGATGCTAATGATGGGCACTAAGGTTTCTAACAAGACTGCAGCTCACGCTGGATCATTGAAGGCACTCTAATGTGTATATGTTACCAGCGAGTCATTTGTAGGAGTTGTAATACTTAGAGACACTGTTCATTGGACTTTGAACAAGGACTAGTAGGGTGAGTACATGAGAAGAAAGATTGGCTTGTTTGTGAATGAGAGAGGAGATGAGAGGAGAGGAAGGTGAGACAGTGTGTTTGTAACACACACACACACACACACACACACACACACACACACACACACACACACAGCCTTGGGGTTTGAGGTAGGTCGTCTGTTGGACTCTGTCAGCCTAAATCAGTGCCAGCTTCTATCTGAGTCTCTGTGACTCTGCTGCACATACATTCCCTGTTCTGAAAAACACAAATAAAACACAATCTGTGGCCAACCATGGGGGGAGGAGGGAGGGATGGAGGGAGGGAGGAAGGGAGGGAGGGAGACAAAACTCCAGAGTCCAGATGAAGAGTCTAACTCTAAATATACTTTTCTTTTTAAAACAAAGCTAAAACAGAAGAGAATCAGGAAGTGGAACAATGCCCAGTGGTCTGTGGTCTGTGTGTGGAAGGCCAGATGCTGTTTTTCGTTGTAGTGTTTAAGTGAGTTTGGCCCACTGAACAGCTGGTCTCATTTCTCTGAGTGGCACTACAGTCTTGAGGGAGAGGTGGAGGACGGAAGGATTGAAGGGGTTGGGGGACAAACCTCTGCATAGAGGGGGACAACTCCTACACAACAAGTGATCTGTAACTTGGAAACTTGGTAACATTTAGATTCATAAAGCCTGTCCAAAGTGCTTAAGGCAGATCAGGTCTGGCCTTCCACACACAGACCACAGACCACTGGGCATTGTTCCACTTCCTGATTCTCTTCTGTTTTAGCTTTGTTTTAAAAAGTATATTTAGAGTTAGACTCTTCATCTGGAATCTGGAGTTTTGTCTCCCTCCCTCCCTCCCCCCCTCCTCCCCCCCATGGTTGGCCACAGACTGTGTTTTTCAGAACAGGGAATGTATGTGCAGCAGAGTCACACTTTTGTGTAATAACGTTTGATGCAATTTCTACAACAAATAATGTTGCTTAGAGATAAACTGTGGTTAATCCAGCAGTCCAGCATACCTTTAAAACATTCCTGTATTGTACAGTAGTCTCCTAAAGCCTTTTCCATCGGCTTAGCCCCACCTGAAGTTGATCCATTGTGAATAAATTAATGAAAAATTATAGCCCAAAAATTAGGGTGAGGACATTTAGTAGCTCTGCAGTGACATGGAGTAATATCCTCTATTTGTGCTGGATAGTATTTCCTCAGCAGCCTGAACTCCACCGTTGATGTATTCCTTGAATCTAATAATAACATACATAACTTTTATTTGCCTGGGCTATTTACGAGCAGTTAAATCTTTATTAGCCGAGCGAGCGTCTTGCTGTCCAGATTGGGAGTCTGTTCCGGGGCTGTAAATAATGCTTAGGTCATTATAGCCACATGCCTTCCCATTTCTAATCTCACACACAAGCGGAAGCACGAGCACACACGCATATGGACTAACATGTACACACACGTGCATGTGAGTGCACACACACACATAAGCATGCGCACAATTCGAGCCCTCAATATTCCTCCAGATAATTGCGTTGGATGCCTTGTGCTTTGACAATATAAAGTACATGGGAAACATATGTTTACAATGCCGAAGCAAGTGAAATAGATAATAAACAAAAGTGAAATAAACTATAAGAAAATAACAGTAAACATTAGACTCACAAAAGTTCCAAAATAATAAAAAATGACATATTATGTATGACCATATTAGAGACACATTTATATTCAGTGTTGTGACGATGTGCAAATAGTTAAAGTACAAATGGGAAAATAAATAAACATAAATATTGGTTGTATTTACAAGGATGTTTGTTCTTCACTGGTTGCCCTTTTCTTGCAGCAACAGGTCACATATCTTGCTGCTGTGATGGCACACTGTGGTATTTTACCCAATAGAGAGTTTATCAAAATTGAATTTGTTTTCGAATTCTTTGTGGGTCTGTGTAATCTGAGGGGAAAAAGTGTCTCTAATATGGTCATACATTTGGCAGGAGGTTAGGAAGTGCAGCTCAGTTTCCACCTGATTTTGTGGGCAGTGTTTTTTTAATACATTTTTTATTTAACCTTTATTTAACTAGGCAAGTTAAGTTAGTTAAGAACAAATTCTTATTTACAATAACGGCCTACACTGGCCAAACTCGGGCGACGCTGGGCCAATTGTGTGCCACCCTATGGGACTCCCAATCATGGCCAGTTGTGATACAGTCTGTATTTGAACCAGGTTGACTGTAGTGACGCCACTAACACTGAGATGCAGGGTCAGACCACTGCGCCACTTGGGAGCCCCACATAGCCTGCCTTCTCTTGAGAGCCAGGTATGCCTACGGCGGCCTTTCTCAATAGCAAGGCTATGCTCACTGAGTCTGTACATAGTCAAAGTTTTCCTTAATTTTGGGTCAGTCACAGTGGCCAGGTATTCTGCCACTGTGTATTCTCTGTTTAGGGCCAAATAGCATTCTAGTTTGCTCAGTTATTTTGTTAATTCTTTCCAAAGTGTCAAGTAATTATCTTTTTGTTTTCTCGTGATTTGGTTGGGTCTAATTGTGTTGCTGTCCTGGGACTCTGTGGGGTTTGTTTGTGTTTGTGAACAGAGCCCCAGGACCAGCTTGATTTCTCTAGCTTAAACTGACACATTTTGCTGGAGATTTTTTTGTAATGTAAGATAGATTGACGCACCGGTGTGTCAATCGACTCTAGGGGGTTAAATAGAGTAAATATTAGAAATATTGGCTGTACAAATGCACCAGGACAACTGATAGTTTATTATATAGATATACTTTTATTAGAAATATGACACATTCATTTTGTGCTCTGAAAACTGTACATTAACAAAGAGTCAACCCCAGTGAACTAAAAAGGTGGAGGTTAAAGGTCAGGGGACAGAGGTCAGGGTTCATGTCAGACACGTACAGATCTGAGGAGGGAGTGACAGTCAGTGATACCAAAACACACACTGTTACATGGAGTTACAGAACACTCATATTCCAGTACCCTGAAAAGGATGGGAGGGGAATCATAATATGGCTTCGAAATGCCACTCTATTCTCTATATAGTGCACTACCCATAGGGACCTGGTCAAAAGCAGTGCACTATATAGGGAATAGGGTGCCATTTCGGACACAAATGTAATCTGAATAATCAAGGTCATAATTATAATAATGAGAACCATAATCCCCAAGCACAGTAAGAAAGATATTTATAGGCTAAAATTCATTCTGTAGAACTCTGTTGAAATAATTACATTGCTGTACAACAGGACTCCAAAAGAGCCTTGTGCTTTCTCCTTGTGCAACTAATTCAAACCCCATACTGCAGTCATAACGTCTGTAATGTCCTATACAGTATTTATCATATATATTTTTATATTTATTAATTTCCATTGTCATTATTAAGCATAATTCTTTATATACTCTGTCACATGAGTATCCTTCATTTTTTACCACCTGCAGTTACCGAACAAGCAGAATGATATTTGCCACAAATGTACCAAGCCTGCTTGTACATCAAACAAACAATCAACCAATCAAAACAGTGTCTCCTTGGCTTCTGCTGAGGTCATAGAGGCTTCCACGAATGAGATCTGGCCATGTTGCCTTTCTGTGATGTCATTAAGGGCATCCGCAAATCAGATATCTCATCATTGTTGGTCTATGCTGATCTCACTATGGCACCCATCAATGGGAGGGTTTCCCCCCTTTTTGGCTGACTGTGATGTCATCGGCTGCTGCCTTCCTGTCAAGGGGGTGGGGACTCTGTCTGACAGTGCAGTGGAGGGGGGCGGGGGGGGGCTATTGGTTGGCATGGAGAGGCACATGGTTATGGTCTGGCAGTCTGCCTCCTCCACTGCCTAGGCGTGTTTGGGACATGTACTGGACATGTAGTTTGGTTGGAACATGTACTGTGTGTTGGGGGGAGGTCTCGTCCAGACCAGGCCCACTGCCTATAGGCTTGGTTAGGGAACATGAACTGTATGGTTGGTCTAGGTGATCTGTTAGCAGGGTGGAGAAGAGTCCATAGGCAGTTTCAGTCTAATAATATACACCACCTACTCCACCCAACCGCCCAACTTACTAACCATCCACAGAGATCTACCAGGAGGGGGAGAGGGACTCAAGCATGTGTCCAGTGAAGTAATAATGTGAATAATAACAGACCGGATATATGACTTTCTGACATAGTAAACAAAAAACTGACTCCAGCATCAATAAGAAAATATAACAAAATGCACTGCAAACCTGTTCTCTCTCCCCCCTTCATCGGCAATTGTTCTCTTGTTCTCTCTCTCTTTCTCTCTCTCTCTCACCCCTGCCCGTTTCTCTCTCTCTCCCACCCCTGCTCATTTCGTTGGTCATTGATTGTTGGTCGTTGGTTCCCAGAGTGAGATTGAGGTGTGGATAAGCGGGAAAGGAAGGTGTCAGTCTGTCTGCGAGCTGGTCTGGGGGACGGGGTTGGCTGCTCTCTGTCGCAATCTCGGTCTGTCTCGCTGTCTCAGTCTCACACCTCTGTCTGCAGGTCCATGATCTCCTGTCCCACCAGAGGGATGGTGGCGCTGGCCTTCTCCCACTCCACGTTCTGCAGCTCCAGGGGAGAGGCCGCCAAGGGCTCCAGGTCCTTCCTCATCCACGACGGGGGAGAGTGGGTCTTCCTGATGCCCTCCCAGGCCCTCTTACTGGGTGTCTGCTGCTTGTCCTGTTGGAGAGAGGGAGGGACAGAAGAGGAGAATAGGTAAACCAGAGAACAAACTAAATCATCAAAGGGCAAGCCGGGATATTGAGGCATTGACATGCATTTATAATCCAATAGGGGCCAATTATAGAAAAAGAGGAGAGAGAAAGAGAGAGAGAGAGAGAGAGGCAGTAGTACTGTAGACTACTTTATCACTGACCTCAACCTCCACTAACACCCCTATCAGATCACAGCAAAATCACACTCTACTTGAACAGAGCTATGCTCAATCATGAGGCATCAAAGCCAAAGAAACGTTATTGATGGAAGGAAAGTAGTATTGAAATCTACCAAAAAACAATTAGGCAACAACAAATTCAATCCCTTCTAGACAATTCCCTGGACAAAACATTTCACTGTAATAGTGAAGGTGTAAACTTGGCAGTAGAAAACCTAAACAGTATATTTGAACTCTCAGCTTCCTTATCAAATCTAAAAATGTCAAACAGAAAACTGAAGAAAATTAACAACAATGATAAACGGTTTGATGAAGAATGCAAAAACCTAATAAAGAAATTGAGAAAACTATCCAACCAAAAACATAGAGACCAAGAAAACCTACGCCTTCACTATGGTGAATCACTAAAACAATACAGAAATACACTAGAAGGAACAGCACGTCAGAAACCAGCTTAATGTAATTGAAGAATCCATAGACTCTAACCACTTCTGGGAAAATTGGAAAACACTAAACAGACAACAACCTGAAGAGCTATCTGTCCAAAACGGAGATGTATGGGTAAACCACTTCTCCAATCTTTTTGGCCCTATAACAAAGAACAAAGAGCAAAAAAATATACATGATCAAATGCAAATTTGACCCCAATATGCGTCAACAGCAACCTTGGGAAAATCCTCTGCATTATCATTAACAGCAGACTAGTTCATTTCCTCAGTGAAAACACTGAGCAAATATCAAATTGGCTTTTTACCAAATTACCATACGACAGACAACGTATTCACCCTGCACACCCTAATTGACAAACAAACAAACCAAAACAAAGGCAAAGACTTCTCATGCTTTGTTGATTTCAAAAAAGAGTTTGACTCAATTTGGCATGAGGGTCTGCTATACAAATTGATGGAAAGTGGTGTTGGGGGAAAAACATACAACATTATAAAATCCATGTACCCTCTTCAACATATATAACAACGAATTGGCGAGGGCACTTGAACAGTCTGCAGCACCCGGCCTCACCCTACTAGAATCTGAAGTCAAATGTCTACTGTTTGCTGATGATCATGGTGCTCCTGTCACCAACCATGGAGGGCCTACAGCAGCACCTAGATCTTCTGCACAGATTCTGTCAGACCTGGGCCCTGACAGTAAATCTCAGTAAGACAAAAATAATGGTGTTCCAAAAAATGTCCAGTTGCCACTGTTGCTCTAGAGCACACAAAAAACGATACATACCTTGGCCTACACATCAGCGTCACAGGTAACTTCCACAAAGCTGTGAACGATCTGAGAGACAAGGCAAGAAGGGCCTTCTATACCATCATAAAAATATTTGAATCAGTTATAAAACCCATTGCCCTTTATGGTTGTGAGGTCTGGGGTCCGCTCACCAACCAAGAATTCACAAAATGGGACAAACACCCAATTTTGATAAACTCCCATATCTACAGGGTGAAATACTACAGTGTGCCATCACAGCAGCACGATTTGTGACCTGTTGCCTCAAGAAAAGGGCAACCAGTGAAGAACAAACACCATTATAAATACAATATTTATGTTTATTTATTTTCCCATTTGTTTTAACTATTTGTTTTAACTATTTGCACATTGTTACAACACTGTATATATACATAATATGACATTTGAAATGTCTTTATTCTTTTGGAACTTGAGTGTAATGTTACCTGGTAATTCTTATTGTTTACTATCTACTTCACTTGCTTTAGCAATGTTAACATATGTTTCCCATGCCAATAAAGCCCTTAAACTGAAATTAAATTCAGAGAGAGAGAGAGAGAGAGAGAGAGAGAGAGAGAGAGAGAGAGAGAGAGAGAGAGAGAGAGAGAGAGAGAGAGAGAGAGAGAGAGGAGAGAGAGAGAGAGAGAGAGAGAGAGAGAGAGAGAGAGAGAGAGAGAGAGGAGAGAGAGAGAGAGAGAGAGAGAGAGAGAGAGAGAGAGAGAGAGAGAGAGAGAGGAGAGAGAGAGAGAGAGAGAGAGAGAGAGAGAGAGAGAGAGAGAGAGAGAGAGAGAGAGAGAGAGAGAGAGAGAGAGAGAGAGAGAGAGAGAGAGAGAGAGGGGTGCTATACATGGAGATAGAATGGTAAAAAGAGAGAGTGGAAGAGAGACACATGGAAAGAGAAAGGTAAAAAAAAGGGGTGGAGAAGAGGAAGAAAGAAAGAGTGAGACAGACGGACAGACAGACAGACGGACAGACACAGACAGACAGACAGACATACAGAGACAGACGGACAGAGACACAGACAGACAGACATACAGAGAGACAGAGACAGAGACAGAGACAGAGACAGAGACAGACAGACAGACATACAGAGACAGACGGACAGAGACACAGACAGACAGACAGACAGACAGACAGACAGACAGACAGACAGACAGACAGACAGACAGACAGACAGACAGACAGACAGGCAGACACAGACAAGGAGAGACAGAGTGTCGTACGCTCATGATGGTCTTGTCGCTGCCTGCTGAGGACACACTCCACCTCTTCCCTGCCTTCCCATCGCCAGGCGGAGATGCCCTGTCCTGGTCTGCACTGTGGATCTTCCTGTTCAGGTCCTGGAACATGTCCTGGTGACGCTTCCTCGTGTGCATGATCTTCTACATGGGACAAACACACAGGTAAATAAACCATCCATTTAGCCACCACCAACATCTACACAGCTCCACATAGGGTGTATCACCATGGTGATGCTTTAGTGTGAACAGATAAAAAACATCTCTCATCCTTAAACAGCAACATAGCTTGTGCAAAATCTTCTACATGGACCAAACACATAAAAAAACACCCATCATAGAAAAATCGTTAATTTAGCTACCATCCACCACAGACGTCTACAAAGCTTAGATACAGTACTGTATATTATCTGCTATGCATTCCCATGCACCATAATTATCAAGAAAATGGTATTATGTAAATTTGAGTGGATTATTGGAAGCAGAATTGAGACGTTAGAGACAGTTTGTCAAACCAGCAAGGCATTACATAAGAATAAATGCAGTCTAGAAGTCTGAAATTACCTCAAAGTCGAGCTCCGCGTAACGGGATTTTCGTCTCTGGAGAAAGACAAGAGGGAAAGATGAAAAGATACATTCTGCTATCATCTATATGCTGTGGGAGTCTGACTAGACAAAATGTTGATGCCTTCCTCAGCATTTCACTCTGTTTCACTGTTAGTTTCAAATCAATTAAAATGACTGAGACACTTTCTCAGTGGTAACAGTGACTCATGAGAAACTGAGCGTCCATGTTGGTTCGTCCTGACCCCGTAGGCGTGAATCCTTGCAGTAAACAGCTTGTGACCGAGTGACCTTTGTCAGTGAGCAGAGAAAGAAAGGCCTGACCTTCAGGCTGGTTGGTTGTTCGTTGGCCTGGCAGCTGCGACCTTGCACGCACAGCATTTTGGGAGGGGAGCGAGTTTGGCCCTGAGGTGAAAAGACACCAGCAGGCTGAGAGGTCGGTCTATCTGTCTGTCTATCTGACTGGCTGGCTTGGCACGGCTAGCTGTGCATGTGTGTGTGCTGGTCAGTGTAGATGTCTGAGTTTGAGCTCCCCCTTGGAGCTAGCACATAGTCAAGGAGAGAATAATCAAACCTGACCTTTTTAAAGATCTTAGTGTTCTGTCGAGCCAGGCAAGATAGGGCTATACAGTGCTGTTACTACACAGAAAACGATAGCGACTATAATGATATCTCAACAGAAACCCTATGCCTTGAATACGAAACCGCCACATACTGACAGTAAAGGGCACTGGTTGGTTTCTGATATTTTCTTTGATCAAGAAACATAAAGCCAAGTCATGTGGTGAGGATATGGGGTTGTGTGTGTTTGTATGTGTGTCTATGTGTATGTGTGTCTCTGTGTGTGTGTGTGTCTTACTTCCAGGGAGCTCATGGAGAGCGTGGACACGGTCTCGCTCTTGGACATCCCAGAATCACCCTGTTCACACATGCTGTTGGTCATGTGGGATTCTCCGGAGACGTCCTGCATGTTGTGGACGGGCGACTCCCTCTCCGAGCAGGACACACTGACCAGGTCCGCAGGCAAACTCTTCAGGGCAAACCCCGGGACGCCCTCCACCCCCGCTGAGTTGGCCAGGTGGATGAGCCTGGTCTGGGGCATCTGCTGCTCAATGCTGATGTTGTACTTGGCCGTCGTGTCCTCCTTGCTGCCCTTTCCGGGCCTCCCCAGGGTACCAGTGTTGTTGTTGTTGGGCAGGATGATGTACCCTGGTCCCGGGCCTGTTCCTGTGCCCTCAGGCCCCCCGGCCTCCCCTGTCCCCTGTGGAGACAGGTCCCTGTCCAGCTGTTTAAAGAGCTCCCCGTCACAGATGTAGATGGACTTGGCTCCCGGCAGCTCGGTGCTGATGCCCTTGGTGGCGCCACCCTTCTCCCTGCGCAAGGTGAGAGTATGACTGGGGTAGTCTGCCACATTCTGGAGGTGGACCTTGGCCATACTGGCAGGCATGGTGTTGAAGTTCGAGCCCTTCTGAAGGGTCAGGGGCTGGGAGGATAGCTTCTCATCACCCTGGAGAGAAGAACGCTTTAGAGTACCTGGGGGGAGAGAGAGGGAGGGAGGGAGGAGAGGGAGGAAGAGAGAAAGAGGGACAGAGAGAGAGGGACAAAGAGAGAGGGAGGAGAGAGAGAGAGAGAGGGACAGAGAGAGAGAGATTTGAGAGGAAGCAAAACTCAGAGATAAAGCGAGGTGTCCGACTCAGACTTGGGCATGCTTTAAAATGGGTGCAAACCTTCCCACTGTTGATTTGACTAGTGACTACACTGCCTTCCTTGAACTTCTGGTCATTAGCTTGAAGGTTATGCCTTGACCCCGTGTCATTGTAACTGTTGGCTTGCTGTGGTGTGCATCTCACTATTGAGCACAAGGCTAGAAAACAGCATCAGACGTCCTGTCAGCAAGACAACATATCTTACAATCGCTCCCCAGTCACCACCGCTCCACACGCACTAACACAAAGAAAAAGTCATTTCAATCCTCTTGTATTCCATTTCCCACTTCAGTGGGTTTGTCTCCTGCGTCTCGCGTCTCAATGGCGTTTCTGCTCCAGATGCTTTTCCTGATATCCTGTCTTGGGAGATAATCAGATTCCCGTCCGCTCACAACGGATATCAGAGGAGAGTCTCTATCTGATGCCGCACTGTTGGTCGGTACTTAATTATAACACGGCCTGCCTGCCTGCCGGTGGATGTGGTGGAAGATGTGGGAGACTCAGACAGCCCTATTTATCTGCATATTACTGCTCAGCACTCATCCCACACCACCTCCCTATTGCCAAATGGCTGGGCTAAATTTCATTATGCTGCAGTAATGTGGTGCATCTCATGTCAAAACAGTGTTTTGCGCTTCATAAGGGGCGGCTGACAACGGGTGGAGAGGAGTGGGATGGGAGGTGCTCCTAACACAGAATACGCGTGGACCAGAGAGGGCAAAGCGGGTGCAACTTTTGAATGACAGTACTAAAAGACAAATCCACATGCATAGAGAGCATTGTATAAAGTCAGACAGACGGACAGACGGACAGACGGACAGACGGACAGACGGACAGACGGACAGACGGACAAACAGACAAACAGACAAACAGATAGACGGACACGATGCATAAACTCACTCTTTTTTGTGCCGGTACTCTTACCTCCTCTGCAAGCCATGTCGACGTCTTTCTCAAAATCAGTCTAATGAAGAAAATAAAAAAGTGAAAACACGTTAACAAAGAATATGTAATACATATCAATAACATGTAATACATATCAATAACATGTAATACATATCAAGAACATATAATACATATCAAGAACATGTAATACATATCAATAACATGTAATACATATCAATATCATGTAATATATCAAGAACATGTAATACATATCAAGAACATGCAATACATATCAAGAACGTGTCATACATATCAATAACATGTAATACATACCAAGAACATGTAATACATATCAAGAACATGTAATACATATCAAGAACATGTAATACATATCAAGAACATGTAATTCATATCAAGTATATTAGACATTGATTTAGATGAGAAATGATGTTCCATTCGTACTACCATAAGCTGAGCGTGTCCGTTCTGGAAAGATCCTGAGTCTCCATTCCCATCCCATTCCCAAACATATCAATAACATGTAATACATATCAATAACATGTAATACATATCAAGAACACACAATACATATCAATAACATGTACTACATATCAATAACATGTACTACATATCAATAACATGTAATACATATCAATAACATGTAATACATATCAATAACATGTACTACATATCAATAACGTGTAATACATATCAATAACATGTAATACATATCAAGAACATATAATACATATCAAGAACATGTAATACACATCAATAACATGTAATACATATCAATATCATGTAATATATCAAGAACATGTAATACATATCAAGAACATGCAATACATATCAAGAATGTTTCATACATATCAATAACATGTAATACATACCAAGAACATGTAAAACATATCAAGAACATGTAATACATATCAAGAACATGTAATACATATCAAGAATATTAGACATTGATTTAGATGAGAAATTATGTTCCATTCGTACTACCATAAGCTGAGCGTGTCCGTTCTGGAAAGATCCTGAGTCTCCATTCCCATCCTCCTGGTGGTCCACTACCCGACACTTCACTGCCTCTTGAACCTACAATAAACCACAATAAACACAGAAGTCATGACCTTTCAATGGCACAGTCAGGTTTTTGCCTGCTCATCATCCTCCCCTCCACATCACCCTCAAAACAACCAAGGACTTAGTTTACTTAATCAACGTTTTCATTTTAGCTCCCAGTGGAGCGCAGGGTCTCAACAAACAACCCCCAAAATATATATATAATAATAAATAATAATAATTTTTAAAAGACAGAGTATCATCAAAGTGAAATGTGAATGACGTACCTCTCTGCGCAGGATGCAATGCACCATGACAATGACGAAGCCTTCCAGCGAATCAAACACAGCGAACAGGATCTGGAAGAGGGAGGAGCGTCGGTCGGTGATGGCCAGGACAGCAGACATCCAGGTGAGGGCGAGGAGAGGCAGAACCACACAGGAGCTCCACAGTGACGCCCTGCAGGATGGGAGGGGAACAGCAGCCCAGGGCCAGGGTCACCACTACATTCAGTTACACAGTTGGAATTTTGAATAATTGACTTGTTTGAAATGGAATTCAATGACACTACAAACTACATGTATCTTTCTAATTACAATAGAAGCGTGTCAAATATAATACATACAATATCTACTCCTAAAAACTGTATCTATATGCTGCATGTTGCCCTCATTGTTGAAATTATTGGCATTATGTACAGTATAATATACCTATAATAAGGTATAGGTACATAGCTTGAAGTTTTAAATATACTTAAACAGTAGCTACCATAAATATGCTAATATCAAACACAAAAACATACATCCATAATCAATTGAAATATATGTAATACATAACTGACATATACAATATGCATGTATGTTTAGTATGTGTCAATAAAACATATGAGACCAAGAGCAACAGGAAAAGGAGGAGCTGAGGTGAGTAAAGGAAGAACTAAACAGGAAAAGGAGGAGCTGAGGTGAGTAAAGGAAGAACTAAACAGGATAATGAGGAGCTGAGGTGAGTAAAGGAAGAACTAAACAGGATAAGGAGGAGCTGAGGTGAGTAAAGGAAGAACTAAACAGGATAAGGAGGAGCTGAGGTGAGTAAAGGATGAACTAAACAGGAAAAGGAGGAGCTGAGGTGAGTAAAGGAAGAACTAAATGGAAATGAAGCAAAGAAACATAACATAAAGACAAACGCAAGAGGCAGAGTTCTGATTAAGTGGACAGGGACTTTTTTTCTGGTCCGTATGTTCCTACAGGTCAATATTTTTCTCTCTCTCTCTCTCTCTCTCTCTCTCTCTCTCTCTCAACATTCTTCTTTCTTTCCCTAACTCAACTCTTCAAATTATTTGTTTTTAACTCTGTCCTGAGTTTATTGAATCAAATGTTTCTAGCTGTTATTCAGACACACTCCCACTGAAAAACACATAACATAATATATAGCTACACATCAGGCATGGCCACAGAAACTGCACACACACACACACACACACTAATTGAGAAGTCAAGTGCACTGCCTGTGAAAACCTACTCCATGCGGATACAGATGTAGTGTTTCTGTATCCATCCATAGCCTGGGGGCATTACATAGCTGAAAGCCACTGAGCCTTGCACATTTACTCTGGCCCATATTAAAGCTGCTTTCCTGCTGTCTGTGCTTCACATATACACACACACACACCATATCTTACAACAACAGCACCGGAGAACTAATTCCCAAGGATTCTCAGCGAGGGTACAGGGGAAAAGAGGAAATTAAAAGGGGGGAATAAGGAAAAGATAAAAACAAGCGGAGGAGGAAGTAGAGGAGGCATATCAAGGAAAGGGAAACAGAGGTAGAGAGAGCAGTATAGAATATAGAATATGTGGGTAAATAATTAGCAGGACTAACATGGCGTTACTGGTAGCTGTAGTAGAAACGTCAGCCGACGAGATAACTCCGCACTTGGCACATTTGAGCGTCATATTGTACAGTGGTACTGTCATCTGACTGCAAAGTAGTCAAATTAACACACGATGTAACATAACGCACACAGATACAAATGCACACACACACACACACACACACACTCTTACACTCATACACTCAGAGTGAGTCACAGTTCCCTCTCTCTCTCTAGCTCTCTTTCTCTCTAGCTCTCTCTCGCTCAGGGCTAAGGGGTATGCGTGGGGGCTGGGCAGGACACGTGGGTGGATATGTCACTAAGGGCTGATTTATTCACTGCTCGTACTATATGTGAACACAACACGCTTATAGAGGATAATCAAGTTAAATATTGCATCCCTACATTATTCTAATAATCATTTTAATCTAAGTACAGCCTATACGTATCATCTTGAGTCTGTTTAGAAATAATGTAGGTCAAACAAGTGATTCAAAATATGATTCTTAAGTGGTTAAGGTAGCCTAGTGGTTAAGAGGTTGGGCCTGTAACTGAAAGGTTGCTGGTTTGAATCCTCGAGCTGACCAGGTGAAATCTGTCGACGTGCCCTTGAGCAAGGCACGTAACACTAATTGCCCCTACAAGTCGCTCTGGATAATTGAGTCTGCTAAATGACTCAAATGTTATGAGAGATACTTGTGTAACTTAAATGCAGGTCTGTTTCTTATTGGCCAGGCCAGGCATCTGTATGTATACTGGCATGAATACACATTATATTTCCCTTCATTATCTTATTGTTCACATTGTTGAGTCCTTCATTTATGTGCATTCGACTAAATTATTATGGTATTCTTATAAATAATTAATGCAAATGTCTAATTAGAGACACTTCATGTGCCTATTGATGCTTTGCGTCTCAACTGAATTGTTTATTTAGCTTCCTAAATGTAATTGCTGTGAATATTTTCACCTCTGGTTATTTCTCTCCATGCCTCACTGGTCAGACTGATTACTTTATACTAAGGCTCTCACACACAGAAACACACATACACTCATGTAGGCATGTACACACATGCAAGCACACACATACACACACAAAGTAACACTCAAACACACGCACGCACAAATAACGAACTATGAAGTCAAAGTAGTGAGTCGTGACAGGCCTCTTAGCCTATATCTCCAATTAACCAATTAAGAGTGTGTTTACGTGTGTTCATTACCGGGTGTATATCTGTGTATGTGTGTACGTAGGAGTGTGTGTTGATGCATGGCTGTATTAAAACAATGAATTCTAAAGATTTCCTGAGAAGCTGTTTCAGGTTTAATCCTGTCCTTCTCCACTGGTAATGTAATCCACGAATACTGTAGAGAATCATCACAGTTCCCATCTAGCAGTCTATTTCTGTGTCACCCCACTCCTCCAGTGTCTAATCTCATCTCATCACATCACAATGCCCAGTGTTGCTGTGGCCTGCCTCTCTCTGCCTGGATGCCTGGCTGGAAGTAAGAGACACAGAACAATCTCTACAATGCCTCTTCATCATGGATTACATATTGTATGAGGAATAACAGAGCAATAATACATGAGGGGGTATGCGAATACTGAGATTATTATCAGGACGTGACGCAACAATAAACCGTCCACGCAGTGGTTTTAAAGCTGAGTTGGAGAAGAAGTGTCACAAAATGTCCGCTCGCAAAACAACAATTAAACCATAAGAGCCTAGGAAGAAATCGATTCCGTACAGCCGCTGGACAGACGGATTAAAAATCACATTATAAGACATTTTAATTCCAAGTAAAAGGGCACTACAACCAACACTCCCCCCACACACACACACAAACACCTTCTGCCATAGGCAATGATATTAAAAAGCAATCAGTAGCTTTCTTTCACCTGGATCGTCCACTCTGTAACAATTGCCAGTGTTTTCTAGTATGTCTGGGAGGAGCCTGTCTGTATAGTGACAACTAAGGTAACCTGCTAACCCAGTGCTAACACATCCTGGAATGAGGACTGAGGAAACATAACACCACAGCAGCTCTGCCTGGACAGCTTTACAGCAGGCCTTTCCTCTACTCTTCTCTCCTGTCTCTATTTCCCATCTAATTAGTCTCTAATTTCAGGGGTGGAAGAAAGAGAGCGAGAGCCTCACCAGGCAGCGAGGGTAAATCTAAATCTCTGAGGTGTGAGAGAGCTACAGTACGCCGTGCCTAATAAGGCGCATCATCCAGCGATCATTAATTATCTTGATTAAACATGTTAGGTATTGAAAGGCATGCGTGGGGGCAAAGAGGGGTGGAGGCCCTTCTCTGTTTTCCACGTATCCACTCTGCAGTGACAACCCTGTCCCCTCCCCACAGTCCCTCCACCCCTCAGTCCACGTATGCTTAATTTGATCCTTGAGAAGGCTGCGAGGGAGCAGAGGGGTCCCAAACAGTGAGAAACAGTAATATCAGAGAATACCATGGTATCCTACTGTGTTATGTATGTATCCAGTCTTCTGGTGCTGCCCCTGCCCCCTCGGTCCAGGCACCACTCATAGCCCAGTGGTCTGCCTGCGCAACATCGGGGCAAAACAACCCGTAAACAACCCCCAGTACCCAGTAATCAAATACACACCAACACACACGCCAACACACACTTACACATCTAAACACACACAAACATAAACACACCCTGTCATATACTACTCTGTGCCATATCCTATACTTCTGTCAGTATTCCTTCTGTATCTTAGTAATGTCACTACTTTGAACAGAACCATGTATCACAACCGTGTTCCAGATTTTGCACTGAAGTTTATGTCTATAGTTATTCTTTACATCTATTGCTTGTCTAGATGGTTTTAGATGGAAGCTGGGATATTGAGGGCAGGGATAGAGATTCTAAGATTCTACTAGTAGGGGAGTGTGAGGGGTATTAAGCCAATCAGAGTGTGAGGAGGGGATATTAAACCAATCAGAGAGTGCTACTGCCAGGGGGAGAAGATTTAGTGGGCAGGCGGGCCGTGAGCAGGGCTGATAGCCAATACAAATCAACAACAGTGGGAGGGGCACATTTTTTACCCAATCAGTGACGAGGTGGAAAGGGAGAGCTGAGATTGAGGTGTTCCTGATTGGAGAGGAGGAGCCCTGAGTGAGAGAGAGGGGGGGATTCTGTGCAAACTCAAACAGAACGTTTCAGACAGCAAAAAACAAACTTGTACAGTTCAAGAATAGTGAGATAGGTCATTGCAGAGAGAGGCAAACATGTTGTTCAGAGAAAATAAATACATAAATAAACAACAATACAGTTGGATGCACTAACGATGGCCAATGAGGGCACAGAATAGCAGCGAGAAGGGCGGAGCAGGGGTCACAGAGAGGTCAAAGGTCAACCCTGGGGTTATATAGGGACTAAAGGTCATGACCTCTCTCAACATTGGCGAGTATTGAGCTGTAGCAAGTATAAACAAGGCAGCTTTTAAGACAAGTACACGTGGTTGAAGTAGGTTAAAAACCTTACATCCTATCTCAGTAGGAGCTTGGAAATACCCAAATGGTGCAGTAAAAACCCCATCTCCAACACAACAGATGTATCAGATGGAGTATGTTTCTATACTATAGTGAGTGGCCTTTTTAAGAAACACAAAGGAAAACCAACCAATTTCTCTGGATATAGAGACAGCATTAGCGGTGTGTCCTATAAATCAAACACATGACATCATCTCTACTCTACCCCTGCTCCCCTTCCCTTAAAAACAATCAACGAAACAAAATAAAAGAGAAAGATGGATATACAGAAATGTACATAGCAATATAGCAACACCTGCAAATCAAGAGAAGCGGAGTGAATGTGTAAAAGCAACATACAGTATATGGCATAGTACAATGAAACCAATACGAAAGCCATGAGATGAGCACTGATGCGCCATCTTGTTTCTTAATGGGAAGGCCCGATAACCATTCCATTCTTTCTCCTCTTCCCTTTTCTTATATCTCCATCCCTCCTTCCCTCCCTCCATCTCTCCCTCCATCATACCCTTGCTCCACTCTTCTTCTATCCTGCCCTGTCAGACCTCATCCTCTACAAATCTTCCAATCATTGATCACTGTCTGTCTTATGAAAACATTTTCCTTTCAATATTTATTTGATCTGCTCCTTTTCATTTACCCATTCTCCCCTCCCTCTCTCTCTCTGCTCTCGCTATATCTATCCTCCCTCCCTCTCTCTCTCTGCGCTCACTATATCTCTCCTCCTGCTCTCTCTTCCTCTCTCTCCCTCTCTCCTTTTGTCTGTGCTCCTATTCCCCAACTGTTATCTCCCCTGTTTCTAAATTCTGTCTTCAAAACGAACAACATCAACATCAATCTGACTCTTTCCCCCAAGCTTATGCCCCCAGGCTGGTTATTGGTGGACCAGTGAGATGGATGTGTGGTAGGATGAGGCATACCCTGCCCTCTCCTTCAGTTTCATATCAGTAATGCCGTCTTTGGACACCAGTTTGTTAAATACGAGAATCCCGATAACCATGTTTACCTGTCAGAGAGAAAAGAGAGACGTGAATAAAGCAGCCAGATACAAGAGAAAAAACTCTCAGTCATTCAGACCATATAGCTACAACCACGCTGTCTGTCAGTCTGACATGGGACTACAGACAGGATACAGTATGATACATGCATGTGGATCATGTCAGTCCCAGACATAAACACAATAGCTTTACATATCAAACCTACAGTATATATAAAGCTGTAACTGCTAAGTCAAGGTAATAACATGTAGTTAGTCAAGTGGTAGCAATCTTGTACATAGGGTCCATTGATGACTGTACATTTTGATGGAGATGTTATTCAAGATAATGTACAATCTATTGACTAACTATAACCAATAGTAGTATGTTGACTGCATTAAGACAAAATGGTACATTTATTATTAGGGAAAGATAAGCGTATCTTACATATTTCTATGGCTAAATGTAGGCTTAATCTAAGATCAGTAAAGCAACAAAGGTTTGAGGCTGAGACAGAGAGATAGGAAGTACCAAGACTACAGCGGCAGCCGGTCCCACAAACGCATAAAGCAGACCACCTTCCAGAGACAGCCAGCAGCTGAGAGAGAAAGAGGAAGAGAGGGAGGAAGAGGAAAGGAAAGAGACAGGAAGAGAGAGTGATACCCAGAGCAGGAGAGAAGGAAGGAGAAAGATAGATGAAGGGAAAGAAAGATGGCGTTAGAAAAAAAGGATAAAGAAAAACCGATAGATGAAGAGAAAAAAGATGGTTTAAGAAAGAGAGAAAAGGAGGGAGAGTGAGGAGAGGAAGAGGTTAAGTCAGCTACCAGCAATCAGGTCACACAAATACAACCCCCAAAGTAAAAGGATTCTGTATCACATCTTAAATGCTCTTTAAAGAGTTAGTTAATCCAATATGGATAGGATTAAGAATAAGAAAGAGTTCTAGAGAAACACAGAAAGAAAGATCCAGAGAGAGAAAGACCAGAGGAGAGAGAGAGACCAGAGAGAGAGACCAGAGAGAGAGAGAGGCCAGACAGAGAGAGAGAGAGGCCAGAGAGAGAGAGAGAGAGACCAGAGAGAGAGAGAGACCAGAGGAGAGAGAGAGAGACCAGAGAAGCGAGAGACCAGAGGAGAGAGAGACCAGAGAGAGAGAGAGAGACCAGAGGAGAGAGAGACCAGAGGAGAGAGAGACCAGAGGAGAGAGAGAGAAAATACACTTGTCTAGACAGAGGGAGACACACAGCAACAATATCAGGGATAGCAGACTCACTAGTTGACGGTGCCATATCCCTTAGCTTTGGTGAAACCCACAGAGATTGCCACAACCAGAGCAGGCAGCCCTAAGGAGGAGGAGGGAGAGGGGTCAGTACTGGGTAGGGATGGGAGGGACGGACAAACAGATGGAAAGACAGAGAAACAGATCAAACTGATCCCAATTTGCAGACACTAGGCTTAACCCTTCAATGTTTATATAGCTGTAAAGTGGGAACAATATGGTGAAAGCTCCACCCCTACACTGCTTATACCTATTTAGACCTTTCAGACCGGCTAACGATCTAGTGATTTGGGACAGACAGAGAGACAGCATTCTCACCCCAGCCCAGACACAGGAATCGCTTGCGGATGATGCGGTTCCTCAGCCGGCCAGTCACGGCCATGTATGACTGCCACGCCTCCGTTAGAACCCAACAGAACGACGACAGGAAGAAGAAATGCAGGAAAGCAGCGACCAGCGTGCAGATCACCTGAGAGATGGAGAGAACACAAGATAGGAGGAGAGGGACAGAGAGTGAGGGAGAAAGAGAAGAAGACGGGGAGAGATGTGAGTAAAGGATCTTTACAAGACCTTGAGAGAGTATGTGGTGAGATACAGCTTGTTCATTGGCTCTTACCTTGTTCCGTGTCTGTGTCTGACCAATGAGGATGAGGGCGTTGGAGGAGATGATGGAGAGGCAGAAGTTGATGAGGATGACGGAGCGCTCGGAGCGAATGTACCTGAGGAGAAACAACATGTTGAGGGGTCCACACCTTTCCCAATTGACCGTCAACCATCAACAACCACACCTATACTTCCTTCACTTAAACGGTTCAAAAGCTCTAGCTTTTTTACACTATCAAGCCAACCTGAACCGCACTATGCTGGCTCAGATTTAGTCCAGCACGGTTCAAGCGACTACGGTGGATGCGTAACCAAACCAGCCTAGTACAGCTCAGCTGGGCTTAGTAACTACTCAGATACCACTAGAAACAACATATCAGAGTCAACGTGTTCTCACCTCCAGACCGACACATAGATGATGATGAGGAGCAGCAAGGTGAGAGAGGAGACTCCACAGCCCACCATCAGCGTCACAGAGGGAAGCTGCATTTTATCCATGTTCTGCAGGAGACACAAATACAGTCAACACACAGATTGTTAGGAATGCAACATTTTTTTAAAGAAGCTGTCTTCTTCTCCTTATTTTGGAGCAGACTCTTCCGCTCTCCTGGTTCAGGACTGCAAAGCTAAAACAGTATGAGACTCTCCCCCTCCGACACACAGACATGCGCAGTGGCGCGTACAGAGGTAGGTATATCTGGTATCTGATCAAGAGAACAGGGAACTGGAGAGAGGCTGGCAGGCTGGCAGGCTGGCAGGCTGCTGTTGGGCCTTGGCTGGATATAGAGACCAAGGTAACTCCAAGGTGAATCACTATACAGATTCTTAGCTGAAGGCCATGAACCAACAGCAGTTAAAAAGCACATTTTGACAGATTATATTGTCATACTACACTACAGCCAAATTCAAACATTCTACTATGAAACACAACAAGATAACCGAAACCTCCTCCTGTAAAACCATCGACAACAACAGATCACCGTCTCCATGTTCCCGCAGCAGCCATTGTCTTAGTTGCCATGGTGATGCAGGATGTCGGTACGGTAGCGTGGCAGCAGCAGCAACGAGGGAAGGATGGCTGAAGCATCCCACTGACCCTGTGGCTACTTTATGCATGACAGTGTTAGTATGAACACTGTTTGTGTGTCTGTGTGTTTAAGAGTGTGCGTGTGTGTGTGTGTGTGTATTTCAGACACAATTCCCAGTCTTGACTCATGCATGCTTAGCAGCACTGACCGACGAGTGTTCCCTGCTGTGACCTGAAGAGAGTGAAAGCATCTAGCTGGCAGACAGTGTATCTATCTGAAGCAGTAGTGCTGCCTGCAGCCTCCCATGCATGACATCCTGGGCACTGGCATGCCATTCTCCCAACGCAGGCCGGGCGTGTGTGTTGACTGCGTTCCTCCGTATAGCATTATGTGCTCTACAGAGCAGTACTAACAGCGAGCCATATCCAACATGTGGGTGTAACGTGTAGACTAGAGGATGTTCAAGAAGCCATGTTCAGGAGTATTGCTTAATGAAGTGCTGCTTACTCTAGAAGACTAGCTTGATTAAACATGTTCCAAGTTGTTTTTGCTAAGGTTTGTCAGAGATGGTGTTGGGGTGGATATAGGTGTGTGTGTTGGGGGGGGGGGGTAGCTTAAGGTGAGAGGGAGGTGGAAGGGAGTGCAGCAGCAGTCTTATGACAGGGATGGGAGGGGGGGGGGGGTCTATTCTTTGGTTGTGCATTCCACCCTCAAGCAGAAGATAATCGACTCAGTTTATAGTCTGTCATGTTTCCAGGTTTGATGTGTGCTAGAGGGCCAAATTAATTAAATCCTTTGATTAATCTGCACTGCGGTGAGTTCCCCTCTCTCTCTCTGTCTGAAGGAAAAAGATTACGAGTGCAGCCAAACGGAACAATGTCCGCTGAGACCGAGTAATTTGTACAGCCCTTTCTGTCTCCACTAATGGCAGCGCAGGGATGTGGGATGTGGGATGTGAATTGCGTATAGTGCAATCGTCTAGTGAGAGAGACAGAGACTTCCAATCTGGAAGAGGCTATGTTATCCCAGAGTTGACCTAAAACTGCCTTCAGAAAGGGGGCATATGTGTCTTTGGCTAAAGGGTGTTAGTGATTTGTTTGTTGATGTCCTGTATCAATACAGATATACAGTTATACATACCATAGTGTTAACAGCTATCCAACACCATCAAGGCTTTCTGAGAATCACCATGGACTCAGTAATTCAATGATACCTAGCCTGGGTGTGCCTAGTTTGTAGAGTCACACTAACATGAATCCATGTATGAGTACTGGTATAGCTACAGCATGAGGACCAGCCATACATGTGCGACCCACCCGCCCACAAACCCACACACACACACACATTCATTCATCCTATTCCCAAAAACACAAGCCTGCTGGGTTCAGATTTGGGCTTTTTGATAAGACTGCAGTGCAATTTCTCTGACTGAACGTGGTAACATTACAGAAGACAGGAGAGGAGACATGAAGAGAGGGACTGATAAAGGGGTGGGACAGAGACCTACTATGTGGAGAGAGAGAGAGAGAGAGAGAGAGAGAGAGAGAGGGAGAAAGAGAGAGAGAGAGAAAGAGAGAGAGAGAGAGAGAGAGAGAGAGAGAGAGAGAGAGAGAGAGAGAGAGAGAGAGAGAGAGAGAGAGAGAGAGAGAGAGAGAGAGAGAGAGAGAGAGAGAGAGAGAGAGAGAGAGAGAGAGAGAGAGAGAGAGAGAGAGAGAGAGAGAGAAAGCAGCGGAGGAAAGGGATGTGGGAAAATGACTAAGCAGGAGGGAGAGGAAGAGGGGATCGAGGGATAGAAGAGAGAGACAGCGAGGGGCTGGGTGTTTGTCATTCTGGGGCTGTATGAGGCTAGCTGCAGACAGAGGAGAGGAGAGAGGCTGGGTGTTTGTCATTCTGGGGCTGTATGAGGCTAGCTGCAGACAGAGGAGAGGAGAGGGGCTGCGCCATTCAGAATGTGGCAAGTGTTGCTGCAGGAATAATTAGCTAGCTCCGTAACCATGGTTGTCTCACAAACCCACTAGCATGGCAGAAGGGAGGGAGGAAAGGAGGGAGAAGAAAGAGATGGAGGGTGGAGGAACGGGAGGAAGAAAAGGAGGGGGAGGAAAGGGAGGAAGAGAGGGAGGGGGAGGAACGGGAGTGCCCTTCTCTCCTGGCACAGAAAGAGGTGAATATAATTGCCACAATATGCTTCCCTTAGGGCATCTAAAAGCCCCCAGACTGCGACACTGCTGCCGAGTGCTCAGGTAGGTAGGTAGGTAGGTAGGTAGGTAGGTAGGTAGGTAGGTAGGTAGGTAGGTAGGTAGGTAGGTAGGTAGGTAGGTAGGTAGGTAGGTAGGTAGGTAGGTAGGTAGGTAGGTAGGTAGGTAGGTAGGTAGGTAGGTAGGAAAAAGTATAAAAATACAAGAAGTCTGGATTGCAAAAAGCTATAAAAAGACATTGAATAGTATGGGTGAATGGCTGAATATGTACACTATACATTGTTACAAGTAGAGAGAGGGATGAACAGAGGTAGAGAAATGGAGGGAGGAATGAGGGAGAGGATGACACTGTGTTCCGGCCAAGGAGAAGCAGCAATCACTTGGGGAGTGCTATTAGCACATAATGCTACTATAACTGCTGCCCATATCACAAGCACATGCCAAATAAACAGTGTGTGTGTGTGTGTGTGTGTGTGTGTGTGTGTGTGTGTGTGTGTGTGTGTGTGTGTGTGTGTGTGTGTGTGTGTGTACAGTATGTGTAACCGTATGCATGTGTGTGGCTGTGTGCAATAGTGACTGCTTCTGTGTGTGTATAGCAAGTGATGATCTGTAAACATCTTGCAGAGGTGCACAAATACACCAGCGCCCACACACACACACACACACACACACACACACACACACACACACAAATACACACACAAACACACTTCCAAGATCATCCCCCTTGTCTGAATAATCTTAACTCTAGGATGGACAAGGGGAAGACAGAGGGAGTGTGAGAGAGGGAGAAGAGAGAGAGAGATGGAGAAGAGTGAGATACAGAACATCAAACGCACAGCTGCAGATTCTCAGGGCGAATGGCGTGTTTATTTGCTCTCCTAAGACCCATCAAATCAAGCCTGTCCGTTGCTTGCAGGTGCACATTTTCTCATCCCCATCCCCTTCTTTTGATGTAGCATTTGGGTACCGCCATATGAAAACCACATGCATATCTAAAACGGGTAAATGTCGCACCTAGACAACGCAGGTTGCACTGTGAGGGTTATGTTTTTTGACTTCTCCAGTGCCTTCAAAACCATTCAGCCCCTGCTACTGGGTGAGAAGATGAAGAGGATGAAAATGGAAGCACCCTTAGTCTCCTGGTTCACGGACTACCTGACCGGCAGCCCACAATTTGTGCGACTACAGAGCTGTGTGTCAGAACGGGCAGTGAGCAACATAGGGGCCCCGCAGGGAACGGTCCTGTCCCCCTTCCTGTTCACCCTCTACACCTCGGACTTCAGATATAACTCTGAAACATGCTACCTACAGAAGTTCTCGGGTGACTCCGCAATTGTAGGGAGCATCAAGGGTGGGCAGGAGGAGGAGTACAGGAGCACAATCAGTGACTTTGTGTTGTGGTGTGAGCAGAACCACCAGCAAAACAAAGGAGATGGTGGTGGACTTCAGGAGAACCAAGGCACAACTGACTGCAGTCCCTATACAGGGGATGGATGTGGAAATGTTGGGGTCATACAAGTTCCTGGGATTCCATATGGACAACAGGCTGGAATGGGCCGGTAACACCGGGGCCCTGTACAAAAAGGGCCAGAGCCGACTCTACTTTCTGAGGAGGCTCAGATCCTTCAACGTGTGCAGTAAACTACTGCATACCTTCTACCAGTCTGTGGTGTGCTGGGGCGCCAACATAAAAGGCGGTGATGTTTCTCGGGTAAATAAGCTGATCAGGAAGGCTAGCTCTGTTCTGGGGATGAGCCTTGACACTCTAGAGGAGGTGGCGGAGAGACGGATCCTGTCCAAACTGCTGGCCATCATGGACAACGTCACCCACCCTCTGCATGCCATGGTTATGAAGCAGAGGAGAACCTTCAGTCACAGACTGATCCCACCACGGTGTGCCAGAGAGCACTACAGGAGGTCCTTCCTGCCGGCGGCTATTAGACTATTTAATGACTCACCGGGGTGCCATGCCGTCGGCAACATAGATCTGGAACTGTTGGAGTGTTAGGGCATAGTTTATTGCAAGTAATTCTTGGACTTAACTTAGATAGTCATTCACTCAGGAATGCATATTAGTATCCTGTTAGTTGTATCTTTTATCATTGCTTTTAGTATATCGAATGTGCAATACGTGCAATTTTCTGTAATTAAACCCTGCACACTAAGGACTGTATTTTAAGGGAATTACTATTATTGCCCTAAATTATATCATACACACATTTAGCTATTTAAGTATCTCTTCCTGTCATTTACCTGTACAGTTAATGTAACCATGCAAATATTCACTTACCTGGAAATGTAACTGTATATTTACCTGTACAGTTAATTTAACCATGCAAAATATTCACTTACATGTTCATTTAACCAGTCTGTATATTAAACTAATAGTAAACTATTATTACCCTCACTCATATCATACGCACTTTTAGCTATTGAAGTATTTCTCTGCCATCGACCTGTATAGTATAGTTAACCATCCACCATCCACCAATGTATAGTGTACATATTCAGCCATCCGCCCCATACTATGCAATGTATTTTTATTGCTTTTTTGCACTCCAGACTCCTTTTCATACTGCCGCTCTATGTATCATGTATCGTGAATCTGTCTTTTGTGTACTTTTGTTCTGGCATTTTGCACCTGCCCTGTGTTTTTGTTGTAGCTGCTTGACAAAGAAATTTCCCCTCTGGATCAATAAAGTATCTATCTATCTATCTATCTATCTATCTATCTATCTATCTATCTATCTATCTATCTATCTATCTATCTATCTATCTATCTATCTATCTATCTATCTATCTATCTATCTATCTATCTATCTATATATCTATCTATCTATCTATCTATCTGAATATTTTGGACCAGCAGTGGTAAATACATTGTTCTTCCCTTCCCTCTATCTAGGCCACGTAGCACAAAGGCTGTGGTGGTGTATTAGTATAGGGTCTTCTACAGCTTTAAGAGCCCCTGGTGCCCATCCATGCTGTTACCAGGGCAACTAGTGAACAACTGCTTCACAGGCAGTTTCCAGTCTAATAATAACTAATCACACTAAATGAACATTTCCTCACAAAGACAGTACTGGCCTTTTCATCTCCCCTCAGAAACTGGGCCACATTTGAGTGGTTTGAGCCATCACTGGATTTCTGCAGGGTTTGGTAAAGATATTGTCATATTAACACTCCTATTTGTATCCAGTCAAATACTGATTATCTGTGATTTGTTCTGTTATTTTAGCCCAATTTTATGTAAATGCATGGATGGAGCATGCATGGAGCATATCAGCATTCCAATGGAGACCTGTGCAGGGAAATATGATTTAATTTGTTACATTGGACAGTGTTCACATGAAATATGCAGGGATTCTGAACATGATAATAATCATAATAGCTTATCTAAAACTCTAAAATAATTATTCACATAGCCTAACATTTTCTCATTCAGCAGGTAATGTATGCAAATCAATAGTATAGTATTCAACACGGTAATTTTACAGTTGGAATATATCAACTGGATGTACCTCGACTAAAATGTGTAATGTCGACACAAATCGCTCTTTTCTGCTTGGTGGGACGACTTGAAAGATGCCCAAATTCTTTATTTGAGAACACACACAGCCCTTCCTGAATAGCATTTGCATGTAGCAAGCAAGAGAGAGGTGAGCGAGAGAGAGGGAGGGAGCGCGAGGGCTCTGTTGATACGGAATGGCAATGACGCCCTTTTCCACTAAACCCAGTGAGATACATACACATAACTCACAAGCACCTCTATTCCGATACCCTAACATAAAAATATGAAGGAAGTTGTCGGACTTACCATGTCAGGATTTAACCGTGCTAAAATGGCGAAGGTAGAGAGTCTGTCACACACGCATTTGGTTCTGAATGAGTCGACAGGCACGGCTCTGCAGCCCCTGGCAGACCACGATCCGAGCAGCGAGGAGCTGCGGGAAAAGAGAGAGAGCGCTGCGGTGAATAAAAACCGGGGAAAAGAGAGTCAAATCCCGCAGCACGTTACAGACACCAGCTATTTAATTCCAAATCCCCTTTACATCTCCGTGGTGAGCGAGCAAGAGCGCAGAAAACGCAGTGAAAATGGAGATGAAAGGTTCTCTGTGAGCCAGACGCCGTGCTGCTTAGGTTTCTGCTTGGCCAGGTTATTGCAATATAGAGTGGGAATTCACATATGACCCAAAAATACACAATAGCAATGGGGGTAATTATAATAATAATAATAATAATAATAATACATCTAAGGTATTATTGTATTTCATTATTTATCCCTAGATTTAGATTGCGTTATTGGTGGCACAATTTAAAAGCTAAAGATATCATTTTAATGTTAATACAATTAATCAGCTGGACAAATTTTAAATTGTGTGAATCCATTTTACAGTGCTTCATGTGACTGTAATGCCATCCTAACTTCCACCTTACAGGTAAATAGGTTTTTGATGGTCTGGTCTAGTTGTAGCCTACTGGACCATACATCAACAATAACTGCAAATTCGAACCCAATAAGAAAGCACTTTAAATACATATGTAGTCAATCTTTCTGTTAAATTGTTAACCATTCTTTAGTTGAGCATATTAATCAAAACGTGAATTCTGAATGTTGACCGAACTTTGACAGATATCAGGTTTTCTAAGTCTTATTTACCCTGAATCCACACCACTTTGTCACTCACTGTCTATGAGATCGACTGAACTTGTCAATCAAAGACTCACAACCACCCACTTCTCCTATGAAGTATTATTAACAATTCAAAAGTTTTAATGTTCAAAAACAATATTGCTGAACAGCTTAGCATGGAGTTCATGGGGAGCCTTCCCCTCTAGACGTCTGCTTGTAGGCCTCTTCCCTCTTTGAATGGGGTATTCTCAGTGGCCAGTGACGTTGCATTGCCAGTACGCTGTCCACTGCCATGTGGTGCTGAACTCCAGATATCAGAAACTATTTTCCCGCTATGCATGGTGCTGAAATATCAGATCGATTTCATTGTTGTTTACAACATCGGACCTTCCACAAGTGTCTAAGTTACCACACAGCTGTTCTAAAACCCTAACAACACACCAAAACCATTTGGTTTTAATAATAACGAATACTTTACAAGTTCTTGTATTGTACTACGCCAAAAGTGCATGGCTCCATCCTCTCTTCATATCAGTCTGACTGCAGGTGCACAGAAAATGACCCCGATTGGTTGTTGGTTCCTCATGTCTTAATGGGAGATGTGTGTTGTGTCTCCCTCCCATGGCATAGTGATGCTGGATGGTACATTGGTGATGTCACACTCCATCCATCTCAAACGAGCCCTTACATCCTCTTCCCAAACAGAGTTGTCCCCAAAGGGACTCATCAAGATGGGTGTAATATGGTCTCCTGCAGGGCTCTGGGACTAGTGGCACCAGGAACACACAGCAGCCCCCCTGGGTTAACCAACCAGCAAACCAACAAACCAGTTACAGCCTGGGACTGGGCCTCAGAGACCTGGGTTCAAATTGTAGTTGTGTTCTTTCCAATACTTGGAAGCATTTAATTCATTCAGTCTGGGGAGCAGGTTTGTCAGGTCCTCACTGTGGGTATGCCGCCAGGCATCTCTATGTTTGTCTGGTGGCTAAGGTCAGGGCTTGACAGAGGAGAGGGTTCTGGCAAACTCTATGTTTTGGGGACCTCTTTTGTTGGTCCCCAATTAGAGGCAGCTGCCCTGTGTTTTCTTTTGCACATCAGTTCGTGGGTGCGACCTCTCCTTGTTTGTTGTTTTGAGAACCAAACAAAGGAATGTCTGTATACTTCAGCTCTGCGCCTCGGGTCCTGCCTTCGCACCATGACACAGTTGGGCAGGGATTTGCACTTTTTTTTATTATTCCAGTGGTTCTATTGCGCTAGGCAGGCTCGATCAAGAGCAGATTAAGAATTTGAAAGAAAACCAATACTATTTGAACTAAGGTCTGTACCTCAGGGCCAAAGACATCTCATCACAACATACCACGGCCTCCAACAGGGTTACCCCCAGTGCACCAGGGCCACCTCACAGCAGCCCTCGATAGGGTTACCCATGGTGCATCTGGGTGGAGAGTGCTGAGGGGCGAAAAACCATGATGAGCAGAAAGGGAGAGAGAGAGAAAAAGGAAGAGAGTAGTACAGTCTTGGAGCCCCAGGAGTAGGATCAGTGCTAACTTTAGCACATCACCCTAACAGAAATCCAATATTATAACTCAGCGCAGTCTCTGTGGATGACACGATTAGGCCGCTCTCCCAACCACACAGCAAGCCACAGCAACACAGGCACGCACACACACACACGCACTCACGCATACACACACACATACACACCTCACCGCGGCCTGTATTATCCGTGGGATAATTTGGATGGCGGTCCAGCAGCACTGCATGTGTGAAAGGTCCCTGCCAACAGCAGGCCGTGATCACATTAATGAATGGGACAGCAGGGCCTGTCTGACTGTTACAATATCTCAGACATCCTATTTACTATTTGAAATCTTTTAAATACGCTTAGCATTTGCTCTAGTCTGCCTACAGAGCCAGATGGCAACTTTTACGACGTTTCTATTGGTTCCATTAAGCAAGAAAAGCTAAATCAAGCCCAGACAAAAATATTTAGTCTGGTGCTATAACACCCAGCGATGGAAATAATATTAAATAATGTATTAACTAAAAGCAACAGGCAGAACAGGGGAAGCTAATTTAAGAGATAAACTGTAAAGGCAACACATCAGATTATGGGTTTATAAATAAGTGGAGGTGGGTGAGTAGAGATAAGGTAGGGAGGGTGACTGGGTCAGGTCAGGAGCAAGTTGATATTGGTATCATGAATCTTGCCCTGGAGGCAGAACTGAGCGAATTCCACTAGATGGGACAGCTGCAAAGTCAAAATTGGCTATATCGTAAAAAATTATGTGCAGTTTGGTTAAAGTTAGGGTTAAGGTTATGGTTACAGTAATTTTAAAATCTGATTGTGTTACTTTGTGGCTGTGCCAGCTAGTGACCTCTCTGCAGAGCTGCCTCCAGGGCAAGATTCATGACAATAAATGCCAACCTGAAGGCCAGGATGGCAACACTGCTGTTGTCATTGATCCTTCGCCCCAGATTGTGATCCCTGAGAGAAGACCACCTGTCTCACACCCGCTTGCCTCTCTTTCTCACAGCCCTTATCAACAAGACACCACCATGACAAGGACGCCTTCTCACATTTCACTTTCTCCCCCAAATATTAACTCATTAATCATAGCTGCTGTCCAAGATGGATTTACATTTTGCTTAGAACATGTTCCACCCCTACCTCGCATCCCCCTCCTCTCCCCACACTCCCCAACATGGTGTGTGAAACTAGATTAGATTTTTTGTTGTTCTCTTTTCCTCTCTCCCCCTCTGCCTGTCTCCCCCTCTGCCTCTCTCTCCATCTTCCTATGTCCTCTCTCATCCCTCTTGCTTTCTCTCAGCCCTGTCGCTCTCCTCTTCCCTCATTCCTTGCTAGTTCTTTCTCTCTCTAGGTCTATATTTACCTGGTCAAACCTTTTTTATGGCTAAAGAGTGCTCTGTTCTATGTCTCGTCTCAGTAACACAAGTGTACGCACTTATCTAAATGCAAATGTCCAACCTGCATTGCAAAAAGGCCGTGGGCACATTGTGCTTCTCATCTCTCTTGCTCTTTCTTTTGCTTGCACACAGTTACACTCTATCTCTCCCCCTCTCTCCCTTTTTTATTGGATTCTGACTGACCTGTATCTCTCTCTCTCTCTCTCTCTCTCTCTATATATATATATAAAACAATAAGGGTACTGAAGTGTATGAGGCATATGAAGAGTGTGTGAAAAGGACCCACATTATCTATGAAATTGAACTGTGCAATGCATTTCTCTCTCAATACGCTCTCTCTCTCCCCCCCCCCCCCCCTCTCTCTCTCTCTCTCTTCCTTACTACACATATATACACTCTCGCCCTCTCTCTCTGTCTGTCTCAATAGATCCCAAAGCACTCTGCTTTCATCCCTCTGTGTTGACACCTTGGTTTGTGTGTGCGTGGGAGCCCGGGAGAGAAAGCTGTGAGCGACACTTTTAATTTTCTACATCCTGCATCACTGGCAATGTCAGCAGCGTGGGGGTTAGTGTTATCCCCGTCCCATCTCCCATCACCCACAGAGAGGAGCTCCGGAGCTGTCTGACAAACTCAGCACCTTTCTACAGAGTGAGTGTGTGTCACGGGCACTTCGTCAAGATTAGAAACAGTGGAGCGGTAACAGCCACGGAACACACAGTCACAGTGGGGGATGATGTGATGTGAAGCCGTCTCCTAAAGATCTATCCCTCACTGTGAAGGTTCACACCAGCAGGTGTTTCAGAGCCAGGTAGCCAGGCGGGGTCAGCCATACAAATACAATTACTTTAGTTGCTGGTTATCGGTACACTTCTTACTTTACACTTCTTGTTTTCAGAGCCAGGTAGGCACATAGAGGTCCTCTAATCAAGTTGAATTCTAGGATCTCTATGGGTAGACGGCTCCAATGTCCGTCCTAGTAATAATGTTTTTGTAGGCGGTTCCACCCTCAGGCTCCAAACTGCAGCCAGGGAGCAGCCCAGAGGCACATTGGTGTACCAGCAGAGAAAGAACTAGACAAAGGCCTTACCTGTCACTCTCGTCCCAGGAGATGCAGGTCTGGTTGGTGGTGCCCTGATCAGAAAGAGAGAGAAACAGTCAGATGGTTGACTTACAGTCCATTATGACTTTTCCCACATTTTGTTAAGTTACAGCCTTTTTCTAAAATGTATTAAATAAACATTTTCCTCATCAATCTGCACACAATACTCAAATAATGGCAAACAGTAAACAGGTATGGATTTGGTATGCTTTGCTATGAGACGCGAAATTGAGCTCAGGTGCATCCTGAGATGATTGATTCTACAACTTGATTAGAGTCCACCTGGGGTAAATTCAATTGATTGGACATGATATGGAAAGGCACACACCTGTCTATATAAGGTCCCACAGTTCACAGTGCATGTCAGAGCAAAAACCAAGCCATTAAGGTAGTAAGAATTGTCTGTGGATCTCAGAGACAGGATTGTGTCGAGGCACAGATCTGGGGAAGGGTACCAAAAAATGTCTGCAACATTGAAGTTCCCCAAAACACAGTGGCCTCCATCATTTTTAAATGAGCAATCGGGGGAGAAGGGTCAGGGATGTGACCTGATGGTCACTGACAGAGCTCCAGAGTTCCTCTGTGGAGATAGGAGAATCTTCCAGAAGAACAACCATCTCTGAAGCACTCCACCAATCAGTCCTTTATGGTAGAGCAGCCAAACGGAAGCCACTCCTCAGTAAAAGGCATATGACAGCCCGCTTGGAGTTTGCCAAAAGGCACCTAAAGGACTCTGACCATGAGAAACAAGATTCTCTGGTCTGATGAAACCAAGATTGAATTATTTGGCCTTAATGTCAAGCATCACGTCTGGAGGAAACCTGGCACCATCCCTACTGTGAAGCATGGTGGAGGCAGCATCATGCTGTGGAAATGTTTTTTTAGCAGCAGGGACTGGTAGACTAGTCAGGATTGCGTGAAAGATTAACTGAGATCCTTGATGAAAACCTGCTCCAGAGCGCCGAGGACCTCAGACTGGGGCGAAGGTTCACCTTCCAACAGGATAACACAGCCAAGACAACGCAGCAGTGGCTTTGGGACAAGTCTCTGAATGTCCTTGAGTGGCCCAGTCAGAGCCTTTACTTGAACCCAATCGAACATCTCTGGAGAGACCAGAAAAGAGCTGTGCAGTGACACTCCCCATCCAACCTGACAGAGCTTGAGAGGATCTGCAGAAAGGAATGGGAGAAACTCCCCAAATACAAGTGTGCCAAGCTTGTAGAGTCATACCCTTGAAGACGCCAGGCTGTAATCGCTGCCAAAGGTGCTTCAACAAAGTACTTAGTAAAGGGTCTGAATACTTACAAAAATACATTTGTAAAAATGTATATATAAAATGTTTTGCTTTGTCATTATGCGGTATTAAATAGATTTTTAAAGTTATTTTATAAGTGCTGAAAGTGCTTTTCAGTGATGGTAGGTATTTTGGAATGCTTTCAAATATCAGCACCTTGTGTTTTTAATGTGAAAGGTCACTCACGTTGTAAAGGTGTGAGAACTGGACTTCAACTGGGATAGAGAGGGATCCTGGGGTGGGCTTGATGGTCACAGACACCACCTTGGAGTTGAGCACAGTGCTGTTTCTGGAGGGAGGGAGGGAGGGAGGGAGAGAGAGAGAGATTTGGTGAGGAGAGGAGAGGAGAGTTTGGTGTCACCAGCATAGGACAACTCACATGGTCAGGTGGCATATCACGTGAGGAGCACACATCAATGTCATCGTGCTCAATCCCTGTTCCCATCAACCGACTAAAACCTCCATCCAGTAATACTGCCCCATCCCTACAACACATGTTCCCATATCTCCCTAACACAGCATACATGTCCCTCAAGACACCCTTGTATGTTCCAGCACTTGACCCATGTCCCGTTTGAAATAGACAATCTGATCGAAGCTCGCCATGTTTCACAGTCCCCACACTCTGACTCCTCTCCCATACTCTCTCCCATCTGCTTTTCTCTCTTTCTCTCTCTCTCCCTCTCACTTCTCAGAACGCAATCAGTCAACGTGAACACTTGTGTCACCTAGCCTCTGTCTAAAACTGATCACATTTCCTTGAAGGGGAAAAAGATTCTGAGGTAAAAAAGGGAAAGAGGAAAGAACGCACTAGGCCTGGGTAAAGGCAGAAGAGAAGAGAAGAACGCACTAGGCCTGGGTAAAGGCAGAAGAGAAGAGAAGAACTCACTAGGCCTGGGTAAAGGCAGAAGAGAAGAGAAGAACTCACTAGGCCTGGGTAAAGGCAGAAGAGAAGAGAAGAACTCACTAGGCCTGGGTAAAGGCAGAAGAGAAGAGAAGCTTCCGCACGTACGCCCAGGGTGAAAGTAGATTTATTTTCCAAAGCACGCACACAACATTTTTCATATCACTTTGATAACATGTAGTACCTTTTAATGTGGCATAAAAACAACCAGTCATGATGTTTTCAACTGATTGTCAAACAATCACTTCAAAAAGGCTCTCCTGTAAGCTACCCGCAAACATTTGTCCACTCGCAAAATAATTCCAGCATCCAAACAGTGCACTATGCACCGGCAATTTGATGAATGGAAAGAGACGTCTGTTACAAAACCTTTTACTGCAGTGGGCTAAATCAGGGTCACATAGAGTGTTTTTTGGTAGTCTTAAACAAATCTACTTTGAAACAAAAGTTTACACCTCACACACATCAGGGCTTAAAAAAAAACACCTTTGTCCATGTCAGATATAGAGTTAAAATGTATTCAATTTTGAGTTTGCATCCCAATATTACACTTTATATACATTACAGAAGACTGAAATATAACAAAACCGTTTGACACAGAAAAAACTGATTTTCAGTGTTTTTTTTTTATTATGTTTATTAATTATGAAATTATGAAAAATATCACCCATGGGGTCACTAGGTCATTTGACTGCAGGAAAGGGACACAACATATCACATTGCAGTGAATGAAGTATGTGGGAGGATTGTGTGAGTGTGATTCCCCAACGCTAGCCTGCGTTCTTACATGTATATGTTCTTCCATCTCATTATACATGCACATACACATGCTGTTTGAATACATATGCTTAGCATAAAGCAGTTCTCTGAAATGTTATTCATTCTAAATAGTAGCTCCTTCAGACATCCTTTTACACAGACAAGAGACTAAGGAACATTGTAGCATTCAAAGCCCATTAGCCACCAATCAAAAGACGTTCTGGTCCGCATTCCAAATGGCACCCTATTCCCTTTATAGTACACTTCTTTTGACGCATCCCTGGAGAAAGCATTGTAAGTAGAGACGCCAGTAAATCACTCTCACCTCTGTAGAGATAGGATGCTACCCAGGTTTCTGTAGAGAACGATCCCGGTGACAAACGCTGACAAGCCATCTGCATCTGGAGCACAACACAAACATGTGCCCACCGTTCAGACACAGACCAACACACACACGAACAGACACAAACGAGATGGAGGGAGAGAGAGAGAGAGAGAGAGAGAGAGAGCAAGAGAGAGAGAGAAAGGGACAGGTCAGTCAGAATCCAATAAAAAAGGGAGAGAGGGGGAGTGATGGAGGAGTGACGTGTTTGTGTTTGTGTCAGTGGTGTGTGTATGTGTGTGTGACGACCTGCAGCTCTAGTCTTAGTGGTATGTGCTGAAGGGCAGCAGGAGAGAGAATACAGGTCAGCCAGTCTCCCTCCAGTTCTCTTGGCTCTGAACCTCTGCAGCTGGCCTACATAACTACCATCCATAAACACACACTCACACGGCATCATCACTCACACTCACACACACACTTACATACAGACATCCTCACACTTACTCATAATCACAACATAGCCATGCAAACAGACATAATAAACACGATTGTTTACACATGCATGCAAACAGACACACACACACACACACACACACACACACACACACAAACACACACACACACACACACACACACACACACACACACACACACACACAGGCGGAAGGCCAGTAAAGAAGGACAGGGCCTGAAGCTGTCTCCTGCTGCAGTGTCACAGACACAAAATCCATCTGTTCCTCTATCTAAAGGACCTCAGCTCTCTCTCACGCTGTGGCTGGCAGTATGGATGTGTACTGAGAGGACACAGAAGGTTGCCAGGCAGCAGGCTGAGGATGCTATTCCACTCCAGGCCAGGCAGCTGGGATCCCATGGGCATCAGGGAGGAAAGTTTGTATGCATGTGATTGTGTGTGTATATGTGTGTATGTGTGTGTGACATAAAGTATCTTGCACTCCCCTTCATACCATGGGCCTGCTAGCCAATATATTCAGACAGAATGATCACAGGAGTAGAGAGGCAACAAAGGGTGTGTGTGTGTGTGTGTGTGTGTGTGTGTGTGTGTGTGTGTGTGTGTGTGTGTGTGTGTGTGTGTGTGTGTGTGTGTGTGTGTGTGTGTGTGTGTGTGTGTGTGTGTCAAATATGTTCCAATGCATGTCTCCCATCTTTACTGCTCTGATAGTTTCAGAGATGCGGCTGAGGAAAAACATTTCAACCAGTGCAACAGGGGAGCCATTTTGTCCCCTGTGAGCCATGCCCAGCATAGAACAGCAGGTGAGAGGCATGAGTGACTGTTGATCTGCTGTTGCCGCCATGGTGACACTTGTACCACTGGGGGAGGAGATTAGCTTTAATTTCCCCTGATTGGCTCCTGTTGACTCCTGATTAGCGAGTGACTGGCTCATTAGCATAGTAGCTGTGGTAATGATCTATGTCACATGGAGAGCCAAACTATCCCATTGGTTGAGACTGAGGAACCCCACTTCTCCACACAGCTGCGAGTCTGGAGGCTCTTTAATGTCAAGTGTAATTCCATATGCTAATTGTGTATGAATGTTTTGATTGTGTATGTGTGTGTGTGTGTGTGTTTAGTGTGTGTGTTGTGTGTGTGTATGTGCTCTCACCTGGCTTGCCTGTGGAGAGGATGTTCTTGGAGACAGTAACTCTGTCCTCAGAGCTGCGGGCCCAGTCCATCATCCCCTTCCAGCCCTTCATAGGGAAGCTGATGTCTGCGTTACCCGCCACCGGACGCTTGTGGATGGACAAAACTGGAGAGAGAGAGACATATTTTATTCACTATATAAACTCTTGACTCATCACTTACTTAAGCAATAAGGCCAGAGGGGGTGTGGCAGTTATAAAACTATTATAAACTGGTTACCAACATAATTAGAGCGGTACAAATAAATATTTTGTGATACCCGTGGTATACGGCCTGATATAACACGGCTGTCAGCCAATTAGCATTCAGGGCTCGAACCATCCAGTTTATAATGTATGTGATCCAATTGTTTGACTAACCTCTTCTTTCTCACTGTGTAAATATTTAAATTATAGCTATCTAGATACAGTAATAACTAACTTGTTTATTTTCCTTATCGTTCTCCATCCATCCATCCCTCTCTTTCTCTCTCTCTCTCTCTCTCTCTCTCTCTCTCTGTGTGTGAGGTCAGTAACTAGAAGCGGTATGCCGGTGGGTGTGGGTGGATGTTCGGCTGCAGTGCAGACAGCGAGGCGGGCAGCAATAGAAACAGTACCTTACGGCTGGCCCCTCCCCTCCCCCACACACTCCCCAGACACGCCAGCTACATACCTCCTTGTACACACTGTGACATGTTTATCTGCAGGTCAGCAAGAAGCTAAGCGCCTGCCGGTGTGATGCTGTTTGTTTTATAAATAGTATATGCTGCGTTAAACAGAGAAGTTCAAAGTCACTGTGTGTGTGTGTGTGTGTGTGTGTGTGTGTGTGTGTGTGTGTGTGTGTGTGTGTGTGTGTGTGTGTGTGTGTGTGTGTGTGTGTGTGTGTGTGTGTGTGTGTGTGTGTGTGTGTGTGTGTAAGCAGAAGTTGACATTCGCTGGTCTGGAACTGAGCAGATTATGAGTGTGATTTCAGTGTCTCTTGAGACACAACCCACTGGCCACAGACGTCAATTCAACGTCTATTACACGTTGGTTCAACATAATTCCATTGAAATTATGTGGGAACAACGTTGATTCAACCAGTGTGTACCCAGTGGGAACAGCCCAGGATATCTGTTCTATAGCCCTGTTTGGTTCGTGGGTGGCAATATTTAGACCTCTTTGCTCACACCCTCTGTTCTGATTCCAAAAGATATAGGGAGACTGAACTGACTGAACCAGTGAGATCCATACACACCAGACACAACACTAACAGAGGAGATCCCCTAGTGTCCTGGCTGGGTAAATATCCACTTCAGATTATACAGCTCTGAAATACTGCCAATGTGGCTATCCCTGCTTTTCCACTATAGCCTAAAGGCCTAGTATTAACAAAGAGAAAAACACGTAGTTCAATAAGAAAAGTCCACATTGAACAAACAAAGGCTCAGCTGTCTGAAAATTTTTTAAGCCATCAAATCCTTGCTTTCTCCATCCTTGTTTCCTCAATTCCTGTCAAAGCGCATTGGAGGAGAGGATCCAAAGTCTTCCCTCGGACCTCATCGTCCAATGAGCTTTGAGAGGAATTCAGGACATGCAATTTGAGAAGAACTGAGGACACAAGGACAGAGGAAGCAATATTTTCAGACACAGTGAAAGAGACAGGGGTCAAAGGAAAAAGCTTACCTAGGTTGTCGGTGACCTCAACCATGTCCTGGAAGTCTTTCATCCTAAGACCGTAGACGTCGACAAAGTCTTCCACCAACCGGAAAAGCTCCTTTATGTTAGGACCCAACTAAAAGAGAGAGAAAAGGCGAAGACAGAGTGAGAAAGAGAGAGAGAGAGAGAGAGAGAGGTAGCAAGAGGACTGATGATTAATGGAGCAAACACCAAACAGACAAGTCTGGTCATCTGCATCACACACCATCCATCTCCCGGGAGATTGCCATGATGTCACTATGATGCCAACGGCTAGATAGAAAGGCACCAGAAAATAGTCATTGAAACGATCTCCGTACAACACATGACAACACATGACCGACACACATTAAGAAAGAACACAAATGGTGACCATGCATGCTAGCTCATGTGTGTCCATAAAGATGTGTGAGTGAGTCTGTGAGAAGAAGAAAGAGAGAGACCAACTCACCAGTTGTGCTTCTTCCCATCTCTCTCTGTTCTCCTCCATCAGCAGGTTACTGACTGACTGGACAAAGTTCTGTGATCCAGTAGAGAACGAAGAGAAAGGGAGAGAGGAGGCCATGAGACATCAGTCTACAACACTAGCCATCAAGTGACCTATCACAAACATTCACTCCAGACATTTATTTAACACCAATCAAAGCAATCATGACAATTCTAAACGTAGCCCTGACCCAAATACAAACCCAATTGACTTCCAAACCCAACAAATGCTCCCTCCTCTTACTCTCATGTCTGCATTGCTGGGGCTGTTGTAGGCCCTTCTGAAGATCTCTGTCATGTTCTTCAGCACGTCCACTATGGCCAGCAAGTCTCCGCTGTAACTGGTACCATCGCTGGACGTCGCCCTGAGCTTGGTCATCACCTCTGAAACTTCATCCCCCACAAGCCCCCGCTGGGCCTTGGACAGGTGTTCCCGAGTCTAGGGAGGAAAAGTATGAGTGAAGCACTCAGAAAATATCACCATTGAATAGAGGGGATCTTCTGATCAACTCACTTGTTAGTAAAAATTTGTTCTACTTAAATTTCCTGTCTGTCTTCTTAATTTGGTCTTGACCATTTGTGATTTGTTAGTAACATCCCATTGGTCACACACTGGTTGAATCAACATTGTTTCCTTGTCATTTCAATGAAATTACATTGAACCAACGTGGAAAAGAAGTTAAATTGACGTTTGTGCCCAGTGGGATGTATTAGGGGGAAAACGTGAACTGAACAGGCAAATGATCTCAAATAGCAGCCTCTGGGTACTTTGTAGCTTCTGTTTTCAGATGTAAAGTACAAGAGTACATTTTATATAATTGATCATCTCTTTGGTACTCACCTGTGTTTGGATGCTGCGGTAGTCGTTGGAGATACACTTCATATAAGTGGGGTTCTCCCAGTAGGCTATTCCCTCATCATCCAGGGTGCACCGCCTCAAGATCAGCCCTGGATGGGGACACAGACTGGGGAGTTAACATCGCTAGAGCCTGGGGATCCTAGAGGCATAACCCATCCTAAGCCAGGCCATGTCTAATGGATATCCCTCTGGCTGGGTGTAGATCAGAGAGGTTAGTATGAGTTTTCTCTTAGACATGGCTGTAGACTCTAATGGCTTCTAACGTCTGAAGCCATTGGAGTCTACAGCTATTTCTCAGAGTAAAAGGGAAGTAGCTCACCATTGGCATTGGGAGGGCAGCGTACGGCTGCTGTGTCTCCCGCTGGAGTTATCTTCCACACTACGTTGGAGAAGTTCTCCTCTGCACAGATCTCATAAGGCTCTGCACCAAAACAGAATAAACATCAGTATTCCACCAATCTGAGTGTCAAATGGGTCGTTCCACCGATGCAGTGCCTTTTGAGAAGTGTAACTTGGTAAAAAAATATGTTCATAAAGAGCACATGTTCACGTTTTCCAATCTCAAGAGGTTAAATAAAAAAAGACTAATAAGTGCCAAATAAAGTAACATGGTTTCCTCATCAGCCATAAATCCCCTTGTGACAGGAGGAACGGAAACTTGTTGTTTGCAACAGGGAGTGGCAATTAAATGCAAGCTTCACCCCCGAAAAATATAGCCTGTAGTAAAACAGGCTTATATTTTGGATTCTGATGGGGTAAGACAGTTGAACTAAGATAATGAGGCATTTATAAGCTATATTCTTCAATAATCAATGGCTATACATGTAATTAAATTCAAAAATTGGATGTAGCACATAAGGATTCCAGGTTTAAAATAAGAGGTTTTTTAAATGCAATATTGGTGCACAATTTCTACATAAAATATCAAAGGGACGCACAAGGAAATCATTTTGTGGACAAAGTAGGGTTGAGTGCCTTGCTCACGGACACATCGAGAGGTTTTTCACCTTGTCGGCTCAGGTATTCGAACCAGTGACCTTTCAGTTATTGGCCCAACGCTCTAACCGCTAGGTTACCAGCCACCCTAAATGACCCAGAGATGTTTGATTTTGACAAAAGAGGAAGATATTCATGTGTTTCGGAAGTAAATATGAGATATGTACCGTATAATAAAACATGACAGATTGCAGCTCTGAAGGAGATGAGTGCTAGTATTCTTAGTATTTAGCTGAACTGCCATTGGTGTTCTCTCTCTCCTTCTCTACCGCACCTTCTGTCTCGACCTCTGAACGCTCGGCTATGAAAAGCCAACTGACATTTACTCTGACCTGCTGACCTGTTGCACCCTCTACAACCACTGGGATTATTATTTGACCCTGCTGGTCATCTATGAACGTTTGAACATCATGAAGAACGATCTGGCCTTAATAGCCATGTACTCTTCCACCCGGCACAGCCAGAAGAGGACTGGCCACCTCTCAGAGCCTGGTTCCTCATTAGGTTTCTTCCTAGGTTCGTGCCTTTCTAGTGTGTTTTTCCTAACCACCGTGCTTTTAAATCTGCATTGCTTGCTCTTTGGGGTTTTAGGCTGGGTTTCTGTACAAGGGGCTTTATAAATACATTTGATTGATTGATTAAGAGCACACCTTTCCATGACTGTGTCCTGACTACTCACCTGGACACCTCTTCTCATTGCAGCGTCGCACTTCCTCAGGATCCCCAGGACAATCTTCACCCCCAAAGAAGGGCCCATAGCAAATCCTCTGTCTCTGTTGACTCCCCCCGCCACATGTCTTGGTGCAGCCAACCCACGACGTCCACGGATGCCACTTCCCCTCCACTAAGACACAGATCACAGCTCTAAGGTCAGTTTTGCATTCCCCTCCCCCTAATGGTTAAGATCAGGATTTTCCAATAGTAAACTGATCCTAGATCTGCGCCTGTGAGCAACTTCTACTCAGAGTTTTGACAGCAGATGTTACCTGGGCACTCCCTTAGGAAGCAGTCTCTGGTCTCGATCCACTCCCCGCGACACTCTGATCCTCCGTACGAAGGTCCGTTACACTCCCTGATCCGCTGCATGGTCCCGTTGGAGCAGGACGCAGAGCATGAACCCCAATTGGCCCACTCATTCCACACTCCATCAACTTGGACAGCAGAGAGATATGTATATATATATATATGTATATATATGTATATATATATATATAGAAAGAGAAGAGAGAGAGAGAGAGAGAGAGAGAGAGAGAGAGAGAGAGAGAGAGAGAGAGAGAGATCAAGGTTACTTCTGTACATGTATTAGTTTGTCTCTGTGTGCATAATGCAACGTACACACATTGTACAGGCTTTTATTCATCCTTCACTCATTAACAAGAACCTTTTCACATGACCTTCACAGGGACAAGATGTCTCTGTATATAACTGTAGACGTGACTGCCATGATGCCTGAAGTTATCAAAAGCAATGCACTATATAGGGAATAGGGTGCCAGTTTGGACGCAGATGAGTAAGAATCCAGTAAGAAATCTGTGTAATCTCACCTGGGCAGACAGCGATGTTGCAGAACTTGGTCTGTTTCTCCGGCCCCATACAGGGGTCTCCCCCAAACTGAGGGGGCTTGCAGCTACGCGTGCGATCCCGGTAACCACGGCCACAGGTTGATGAACACAAGCTCCATGGCGACCACTCATCCCAAGCCCCGTGCACTGCAATCAGAGCGGCTAGGGTATGATTTATAGAGAGAACCACACAGACCTTCACCACGACAACAACAACAACAACAACAAAAACAACATCAAAACTCCAAAGCACATAAACATCCAACATTCTATGATACAAACCAGTCTGTTGCCATAATGTCGTCACAAACGTCCTTCTCTCAGTGCCTGCACGGTTCTCCTGTGTAGACTTCACTAAACTTATTCCAGCGTTTAATGTGTTCTGGTCTGAGAAGCCCCTGGATGCATTGCACACAGAGTTTGAGTAACGACAGCACCAGGAAGTTGGGCATCAGAATACCTATTCTGCTGCCCGGCAGGTAAGCCCCATGCCCATCTCTCTAAGGCATGGGCTTCTAAAGAGGCTTTGTATAAGGCTAAAGACATCTAGGCCATGGAGTTGTTCAGTGGGAAGAAGGGGCAGAGATCTTCAGGGAGAGAGAGGAGGGCTTGTATGCGTGAGAAGGGCCAGGAGAGGGCTGGAGACGAGGGGCGGCAAGGAGGCAGCCGGGGGGTGGGTGGGGCTTAGCTTACCTGGACAGACGGCAGAGTTGTTGCAGGGCCTCTGCTCTCGGAGCGGGCCGCTGCACTGGGTGCTGTAGGAGGAGGAGACACAGAAACGCGTGCGGCTCTGCCAGCCCTCACCGCAAGTGGCCGAACACACACTCCACGACGACCACTCCTCACCTGACACAGCCTGGTCCACTGAGGGGGAGGGAGGGAGGGAGGGAGGGAAGGAGGGTGAAGGGAAGGGATGGTCCAGGGTGGAGGGGGGAGGAGAGGGCCGAAACTAATTATCATGCAGGAACAGCCTCCCATTGGCCAAAATAGGAGGGGTGTGGCATGGTTTGGCATTGGGGAGATTCTGTGCTGCCAGGCTCTCTGGGCTCTGATTCCATATCCTTAGCATTGACTTGAGGGGAAGGCAATGCCATTGGCTACTGGATACGTCAATCATTTCCCTGGCTGCCATGACTGCCCAATGCATTCAGTAGAACCGGTCAGTCATTCAAGCCTAGTCTGACCAATGGGAAAAGCTGGTCAGTCATGGCTGTCCAATGGGAGAAGCAGGGTTGAGGGGAGCTGAACAGAGGGACCTGATTCGCTAATTCAGCAGAGGCATCATTCATAGAGAGGAAAGACTTATCCACTTTTCAAGACAGGACACAATCTCCAGTACAGCTGCTACATTCATTAAGTCACAAAACAACAAAACAACAAAACAGTTTCACCTGATTTATTCAGGGTCCATGTTGGAATTAGTGCCGTGGCACTTAGGCATGAAAGAGTTTGGGAGATTTTGATGGATGTACAGGCCTATGTGAGGGAGGGATTCAGGGATAGCTAGCTATCTTGGTGCAGTGACAGACTATAATGGTAGGAGGTGGTCCTTTGTGGTGTGTTCTGTGCAGGTAGGTCTGTGACCCAAGCGGCTGTTAGTGACTGATGCATGGGCTCCCTCTGCGTCCTGTTGTCTTACCTGTCTGTGGGGCCTGCTGTCCGCCGCCACCGCCCCGCGTCTTGTCTACCTCGCCACCGCCGCCATCGCGCTTGCGGCTGTCCACGGAGCGAAGTGATTGGCTGCGAGAGAGATGACGGCCTTTGCCTAGAGGGGTGGGGCAAGGCCGGGGGGGAGGGGTTAGCAACTTAACCACCAATGGCATTTTGTTTGTAGGACACAACCGTGACGTGATTGGTCACCCAGAAGAGCATCAGTCAAACTTGGGAATTTTGTAATGGAAAACCAGGTGTGGTGTGTGATTGTGTTTATGTGTATTTACTGTATGCCTAGCTGTCTTTTGTGTCTTTTGGTTGTTATTGCTCAAACAGTTGGAATAAGAACATGGAATTCTGACAATGATCACAATCTCTCAAAACATCTATAGTTATGAAGAAAGGAAGAGGGATATAGAGCTATTGGAAGCCCTATTTCCTCCTTACCTCTATCAAATGGATTATACTGTATGCGCATTGCAGTGTGAGGGATTCTTGCTCACTGACAATTGCCCATTTTCTTCAATTTCTTTCTCAAGAGTTATGCTTCAGTATTTGCCTTGAGAAATGGTTGACCATCTTTAAACAATAGCATCGATCAAAGTCCCCTTTCCAACATGTACTCCTTACATCACAATATTCACTTGTTGGATGAGTGGAGGGAATAAAGAGAGAATAAAAATACAGAGAGAAATAACAGAGAAATGAGATTGAGAGAAGAAGAAGAAAAGAGAGAGAGAGTCGAAGAGAAACAGACCTAGATATTTATATTCAGGAGGACACATGTTCACATCTGCACACCAGTGGTGCGCAGGTCAGCTGTTTGTTCAGACTCACCCGCCCGCAATTGCTAATAACCCAACTGCAACCGCCCGACTATATATGGTAAAGTGAAAATCTGAGGCCCGCCCCCGTCCCTAACCCTCAAAAATAGAAAATGTGCTGCAGGCTATAGTCAAAGATGACGGTAATATATATATATATTTTGCCTGATTTAGATATGTTTTTGCTTTATAATTTCCAACATTTTGTTAGTTAACTTGTCTATAATTAGATACAGCTTCTCTTCTGTCATTATATGTTTCCCTAGAAGATTAAATAAACCCTTTGCTCAACCAGAATAATGTCATAAATTGATAGAATGAATCTAGTTGACATCGGTCAAGTTCTCTGTAATCTCGTTTAGGGACCGGGGATAAAATGCAATAAGTTTGACCAGTTGTAAGGAAATACAACATGTTTCTGATAAGATTTCAGTTTGATTTCAGTTTGTCTTGGATGCATATTTAATTTAGTTGAAATACTATCAGGTTTTATGATGCTGATAAAGATAGCAGCCCTACAAATTATATCTAACCACGCATTCGCTCAAATAAATAAATCATATTTCTCCACTCCTGTTCCAGAGTAAAAGTTTTGCCTGCATTTTGCGTATCATTTTACTACAAGAAGTGCGTAATTCTGCAGGAATGAATATTAAGGCTATGTGAGAGGTTGTAGACCTACAGTCAGTGACCAGATGTCAGTTTCCATTTAACCCATCTGAACAGGTGGCTACAGTTCCCTTGACGTACCATAGGCCTATTTGAAGTCCCGTCTTGTGACTGTGGAATTTGTATAGTGCCTCTCAATCGTAACACATAACATCGCCGGCACTGCTATCACCCTATTTAACCACTTCACCAAATCTTTCCCAAACATTACTTATCTGGCCATTCCTTCTCTAAGTTTTTAACTATCCATTTTCTAGCTTTTCTGTTATTGAATTAAACTCTGGTATTGTCCTTTTTGCCTCCGAGAATCGGCGTTAACTTTTTCTGCCCGTTCCCAAAAGCATTTGGTGATTAGTGTGTCAGCTATTTGGCACATGTACAGTTAGGCCCTAAAGCTTAGGCTTAGGCACTAATGCCAGATACCCTAAAATAATGAAACCTTAATGTAGCCTATAGATAGAAATTACACAAGAATGATACATTTATGGATTTGTTAAGGTATTGTTTTCTCTTTATTCAACCCACCTGCCAACCACCCGCCCTTCATCCACACATCATGTGATGACCTATACCCGCCCGCGCTGCGGATATAACCGCAGGGATATAACCGTGGGGACTGCAGGTTATGAGTCATCCCGAGCATCACTTATCCACATGCATGCACGCACTTACGCACACACACACAAACACAGAAACAAACACACACATACACTCACACGTACGCACACACAGGGTCGGGGCAGGGTCTTTGTCAAGCTCACCACTGCAGGGCTGAGGGTTACAGGGCCTTCCCTCCTCCACTACTCCCCCACACAGGTATGACTCCTCTGGGGGAGATTGACAGGTACGGCTCCGGGTCTGAATGCCACCACCACAGTCACTGCTGCACTCCGCCCACTCCGCCCACACACTCCAGCCAACTGTAGGGGCAGACAGACAGACACACACACACACACACACACACACACACACACACACACACACACACACACACACACACACACACACACACACACACACACACACACAGTTAGCCACTGTTTTAGTGTGAAACATCCCTTTAAATTAAAACATAAAGGCGTACAGGAGTGATAAATGTCATTTCATTTCAGAATCCCTCTCCAGCAATTGTCATTTGAGGTTGCTCCATTAAGAAGTGGCGGCTTGTATAAGGAGGAGGAGGAAGAGGAAGAGGAGGAAGGGGAAGAGGAAGATGAGGATGAGGATGAGTGTGTAAATAGCAGCAGCAGAATGGTCTTCTTCTCTGTGGTTGCATCCCAAATGCTACCTTATTCCCTGTATAGTGCACTGGGCCCTGATCAAAAATAATGCACTATATAGGGAACAGGGTGCCATTTGGGCCACAGCCTGTGTGTCTTCTCTATGTCCTATAGCTCATGAATGTTTAATGGGACAGACAGATGCCTTTCAGCTCCCACAGGACCCCACAAATATGTATTAATCTGCATGAATAGAACATGAAGCTGTACGACGTCCAGACAAACACAGTTTTAATTACTCGCAAATCAGTTTCCTCAGGGTGACCGGTGGGGTGGGGTGAGAAGGAAGGGAGGGCCTTGAAATGCACAGAGCACTTGAAACAGTTAATTGAGAGACAGGAAGAGAGCGAGAGAAGAGAAGAGAAGAGAAGAGAAGAGAAGAGAAGAGAAGAGAAGAGAAGAGAAGAGAAGAGAAGAGAAGAGAAGAGAAGAGAAGAGAAGAGAAGAGAAGAGAAGAGAAGAGAAGAGAAGAGAAGAGGAGCAATATTTCATTGATTTAAATGAATTTTATCCAAACAATCTAAGGACAGAGAATAATATTTTTCAATGGGAAAAAAAAGCCTCAATATTGTTTCTGAATTCCTATAGTTTCTGCAACAGATTTAGTTGACCACGCCCCACTGTGCACAGTCAATACCCATTTGTTTTCTCCAGGATGACCGACTGACGACAGATTGTTTACTTGTGACTGTGAAATTGAATTTGTTTAAGTTTCTGTGACCAGAACACATCTCCATCAACCAATCCCAGGCACCGTTAACAGTAAACCACCAAAACATCCAATGGGAGAACAATAAATAACCCTTCTGAATAGCACAACACCACAACACCCTATCCACCAGTCAGAGCAAAGTCAAGCATCCACCCAACCAATGACAAGTACAGTATCCCCCCCTCTCCCCCACACACTACAATTTTAAATACACACTAAAAAAGCCCCTCCACCCACTCCACCCAATGCCATTTTAAATGGATGCTTTGTGGCACATTGTCTGGTTCTATGGGAAATGAAGAGGCTGAAATGATAGTAAAATAACCTTCAGCTCCTCTTCCCCTTGAATCATTTTGGGCTTATTAGGATGAAACGCTGCAGCTTTATGAATACAGAGAGAATGAGTGAGTGCTGTCTCCGCGGAGGGAAGGACGGAGTGTGTCTGTCAAATAAACGTTTTTGGAGAGAGAAAGAGAGAGAGGGGGGAGAGAGCGCGAGAGAGAGAGAGAGAGAGAGAGAGAGAGAGAGAGAGAGAGAGAGAGAGAGAGAGAGAGAGGGAGAGAGAGAGAGAGCGAGAGAGAAGGGAAAAAAAACTCAATTTGCAGATAAGATTATCTCCTCAGAGAAACAACAGAAGAGTAGGAACTTTTTCCGTCCAATAATCCCAGTCAGGCAGGGAGGAGGAGGACGGAAGAGAACAATGCAGTATTTTCTTTCTCTGTCCCCAAGGACATTTCATTACGTTCTCAATCATTCAGTGGACTTCCATTGTTGGGCTGTACAGCCCAGCCTAACACAGCCCTGTGTATCTAAGCCCATTGCAGTCTCAGTCACTCCTTCATCATACTAAAACTTAATCTTGGGTGTCCATAGTTAACTTCTTCTGAAAGTCACCTTCCCCTGCCATTTGGAGCACTGTAATGACTGGACTGGCATCTCCCATTACATGTCAGGTTTCTGCTCCAACAGAAATCATCAATACCAGGCAAACTCTACAACCCCCCGGACAATCACCCCTCTACAATCAATAAAGCTAATGTAACACTATCTTAAAAGAGAAAGAGAGAGAGAGAGAGAGAGAGAGAGAAGACATAAAGACTGCATAGTAAATATAATTGATAGTTGTGCATCTGTGTATGAGCATAAGTTTCCATGCACTTATATAGGCTTGTGAGTATGATATGTACATATTGGTGTGGCTGCCTGTGTGTGTGTGTGTGTGTGTGTGTGTGTGTGTGTGTGTGTGTGTGTGTGTGTGTGTGTGTGTGTGTGTGTGTGTGTGTGTGTGTGTGTGTGTGTGTGTGTGTGTGTGTGTGTGTGTGTGTGTGTGTGTGTGTGTGTGTGTGTGTGTGTGTGTGTGTGTGTATACAAGTCTTGTGTCATTAGTGTCTGAGCTGAGTGGCTGTATGGTTGAATGAGCGATAGGGGAGAGAGGAGCTCTATCACACGGCTAGTGCTGACACCCAGAGGACAGAAGCAGTCAACTGCAGGCAGGAGATAACACACAAAGAGAGAGATGGTGCGAGATAGAGAGAGAGAGAGAGAGAGAGAGAGAGAGAGAGAGAGAGAGAGAGAGAGAGAGAGAGAGAGAGAGAGAGAGATGGAAGAGAGAGAGAGTAAGAGCAAGAAGGAAGAGAGAGAGTGGAAGAGAGAGCGAGAGAGGGAGAGAGAGAGATAGAGGAAGAGAGAGAGAGAAGAGAGAGAGAAGAAGCGAGAGAGAGAGAGAGAGAGAGAGAGAGAGAGAGAGAGAGAGAGAATAGAGCAAGAGAAAGAGAAAGAGAAAGAGAGAGAGCAAGTTGAAGAGGAAGGGACTAAATAGGGAATGAGAGGGAAAAGGTAGAGAGGGGGAGGGAGAACTAGAGAGTGTGGTAGGGGATGAGGAAAAAAGAAAGTGACAGAGAGATAAGGAGGGAGAGGGATAAAGAGAGGGTTTTACTGTATGATGGTCAAAAGTGTAAAGTTTGCTAGATTTCTATTTTCTACATTGTCTTTGTCCGCACATGACAGCACACATCATTTAAAAGTAATACATTGAGAGATGGATAGACATTGAGAACAACCTTTGCCTTTTCTTTAAAAAAGTAATTACCCCATGGTAGTCATCACGACCACATGTAAATAACATCCTTTTCTCATGAATGAAGTAAAGGTCAATGATACACAACATTACAATTTGTCCCTCTCCCTCGTTCTCTCTCTCTCCTTTTTTCCTTCTCTCTCTCTTTCTCTTTCCCTTTCTCCTACCCTCTCCTTCACCCTCTCTCCCTCTCTCTCTCCATCTCTTTGGGTTCAGTCAGACAGTGCTATAGTCTGCAGCTAGCAGGTATAATCCAGTGCCTGAAGTCAGTCAGTCAGTATCCTGCTCTGGATAAATATTTGAACAGCAGCGCTCACACAATCCCATCCTATCGGTCACTCTCCCTCCTCTCCTCTCCCTCTGGTGCCAGGAAGCTTAAACTCAGGTGTCCTCCCAGCACTATCTAAATACCCCTACCCGGTCTATGGTGACATTACCCCCTATTCCTTATAACCCCAACTAACATTCCTATTCTTCAGTTCCAACTTCAAACCTCCCAGCACCACATCAACACCCCTACACACCTACTCCATGTACTTCAGTTCCCATCCTTAACCCTCTGTGGTGTCATCACACCGTATCCTCTCTATCCTTCAGTTCCAGCTCCCATCCTTAACCCCCTACCAGGTCAATGGTGGCATTAACCCACTGTACCCTCTAACCCCCATGTGCTTCTGTTCCAACGTATTTATTTCTATACACACACATGCGCACACACACACATACTGTAGTCAGCAACCACATTTGGAAACACATTTCTGTTCAGGAAAGGAATTGAAATTCCAATTCTAGAATATACAAATCCTCATTGAAAAATAAATAGTTATTTAAAATGTACCAGCTCCAACCGCTACAACACAAAACAGAACCTCTTATTAACATTAACCTAACACATCCCTTTAAACCACAACATCCCTTTAAAGCCCTAATATAACCTGTGAGCCCAGAGCTAGCCTTTACCTTCCCATTAGTCCTGCTGAATGGACCTATTGTCTATAAATACCTATCAGGTGGAGGGGCTGTGGGCTCTCAGGTGCAGGTCAGCCAGGCAGACATTTCAATTCGGAAGATGGATGCTCCACTTCAGAGGGAGTGATAAGAAAAAGCTCAAAAAGTCGTTTGACTGGTAGGGATCAAACGGCAGCTATTCTACTTTCTCTAGCAGCCTGACAGACAGACAGGGAGACAGAGAGGGAGGGAGTTGGCGAAATAACCAGGCTTTTCTTATTTTCTCCAGACACATCCATCTTCAAGCAGAAACACCTGCTCTGATAAGGGGCTCACAAATCGCTGTGGGCGGAAATGTATGAGCAGGAATACGCACGGACGGACGCGCACACAGACATGCGCATATGCACGTTTGTCTGTCTAAAATAAACACTTTAGTTTTGAAAACAATTACTTTTCCTTCGTTCTGAGTTAATCGTCTTGTTTGTCTGAGATGAGAAATGTCGGAAAAAGAGAAAAGCAGCAGATGATTTGACCCTAACGCAATAAAAGAGAAACAGTTTGACTCTAGCTGGAGGTTGTTTACAGGTTGTTACTTACAAGTCGTCCTAGATGTGCTGGGTGTCAGGCTAACGTGTTCCTATGGTTACGGCCAGGGCCTCTGTATCTTTTTCCTCCACGGTGAGTGAATTGCCCACCCCCTCACCCCCCTCACCTCCCTCCCTTTTCCTCCTGGGCAGTGTGCGTGTGTGTGTGTATGTAGTGTGCAGAGTTGGAGGGCTTTGAGGTACTGAAATCCTCTTGTCCTCATCCTCCTCTGGTCTCTCTAACCCATTCTACAGCTCACCAGGTACCTCTTGCTCTAATGAAAGTGTCACTGTCCTCCTTCTCCCTCCTACTGTCTCACAATTGCCAAACAAGGACAATACATTACACTGCTTCAATTACATGTTCTCAAGGAATGGTCAACTATTAAAAAAAACCTGCCCTGTAGGACCTGTAGAGAGTGAGAGAAACACACACAAACACGTACGCATGCATGCACACACACACACACACACACACACACACACACACACACACACACACACACACACACACACTCCTAGAACAGAGTGCACTGTGGTAGATTCTCACCAGGCTCTGTGATACTCTCATACATCTGAAGCCCTTCTCTCCCCACACAGCGTGGGAAGGCATTGTGACTCACAGAGAAAGAGAAGGAGGAGGTGGATGAGGAGGGAAGGGGGGTCGGGGCAAACCTATCTCCCCCTGTCAGAGTGGTGGGCTGGAGAGAGGGGGCCCTGGAGCCTGTGTTTGTGTGTGTGTGATTGTGGGTTTGTGTGTGTGTGTATGGTTTTGGGTTTGTGTGTGTGTGTGTGTGTGTGTGTGTGTGTGTGTGTATGGTTGTGGGTTGGTGTGTGGGTCTGCTTTGGTTTGGAAGAGCACACGTGACATGTCTGTGCTAATGAGCTCTTCTCCTGGGCCTGCCAGGCTCTGACCAGACAGAGTGTGTGTGTGTGTGTGTGTGTGTGTGTGTGTGTGTGTGTGTGTGTGTGTGTGTGTGGGAGGCGGGCGCTCTGACAGCATACCACCCCTGTGTGTCATTCCTGGGGATATCACCAATGAGAAAAGAGAGAGAGAAAGCGGTCTTCACAGCCAGCCAGTACAGCCAGCCAGTACAGCCAGCCAGTACAGCCAGCCCACTGAGCTGCTGCCTCATCCCTAACAAGGGCACAGAGACAAACACACACACACACACACACACACACACACACACTCTTAGCAGACACACATAGGCACCGAGGCGTACAGACACAAACCTTTCTGAGGACACACATTGAGAGACAAAGGCACACACACACACACACAGTGACATTTTGCAATGCCTTTGGGCGCATGGAGGCGGTAAACTGTACACTGCTGCCTGATCAGAGGACATTCATCTTCATTCTCCCTCTCATCGAATATGAAGAAAGGCAGAGAGAGCATCAGTCTAGCATTTAATGCCCTGCTACAGCTCCTATCGTATCCTAAGGTGGCTTTAGGGAGGGAGGGAGAGAAAGAAAAAAAGAGAAATAAAAGAGGGAGGGAGCGAGAGAAAGAGAGAGATAGAGAGGAAGGGAGTGAGAGAGAGAGAAAGAAAGAAAAAAGAGAGAGATAGAGAGGGAGGGAGAGAGAGACAGGTGGAGGTGGAACAGAGTGAAAGACAGGGAGAGAGGGAGGTGCGTCGGCCGTCAGCAGTAACGAGCTGCCTGTCAGAGCAACAAGGAATGCAATAGGTTGTACACGCACACACACACACACAGACACAGACACAGACACAGTCACAGACACAGACACAGTCACAGACACAGTCACAGACACAGACACAGACACAGTCACAGACACAGACACAGACACAGACAGTCCAATGCTAACCATTATCCACACAGTTACACAGTAACAGACAGACAGACAGACAGACAGACAGACAGACAGACAGACAGACAGACAGACAGACAGACAGACCAAAAACTGGAGCTGATCCTTTATCATCACACATTAAATCATCAATCAGCAGTAGAACAAGAAATGTAACCACTCTCAAATAGACAGAGCTATGGGTGCAAGGACTGACCGTCCATGATATCAACATTATAGTTTTAACCATGTTTTGGGGCTGTACAGTGTTTGTTTACATTTACCTTGTTTAGAAACATTGGTGTAAAACAAGCTTATATTGTGGGTTCTAATGGAGTACGACAGTTCAGCTAAGCTCACAAGGCATTTATAAGTTATATTCCTGAAGAATCATTAATTTATCTTTAAATGGATGTTAGCAACTGCTGATTTTCCATATAAGTAGCGGCAGAAAAATATAAATGTTTAGTAAAGCCTTAGAGGGACCAGAGATAGTAGATCTGTAGGCAGGGAGCTGTGAGAGTAGAGGAGAGAGACACCATCCCTCAACATGTTCACTAGAACAACTACTCAGAAAGGAGAAGAAGACATAGGAAGAAAGGATGATTCATTTGAAAACGTGTGCTTCAATGAAGATGTATTTTAAAAAAGCTTCCACACATGGACTCAAAACTGAGTGTATAACAGCCGGGCTCTATGAGATATGACAATAGTAGATTTCCTATACAAGACTGTCACACTCTCTCTGCAGAGTTAGCTATGGTACTGTACAGTCGTGGCCAAAAGTTTTGAGAATGACACAAGTATTGGCCTCCACAAAGTTTGCTGCTTCAGTGTTCTTAGATCTTTATGTCAATAGTTACTATGGTACACTGAAGTATAATTACAAGTATTCCATAAGTGTCAAAGGCTTTCATTGACAATGACATTTAGTTTATGCAAAGAGTCAATATTTGCAGTGTTGACACTTCTTTTTCAAGACCTCTGCAATCCGCCCTGGCATGCTGTCAATTAACTTCTGGGCCACATCCTGACTGATGGCAGGCCATTCTTGCATAATCAATGCTTGGAGTTTGTCAGAAGTTGTGGGTTTTTGTTTGTCCACCCGCCTCTTGAGGATCGACATCAAGTTCTCAATGGGATTAATACTAACCCTAACCTTAAACCTAACCCTAGCTCCTAACCCTAAAACTAACCCTAGTTCCTAACCCTAACCCTTATCGTAATTCTAAGCCTAACACAAATTCTAACCTTAACCCTAAAACCCCCTAGAAATATCATTTGATCTTGTGGGGACTAACAAAATGTCCCCAGTTCGTCCACACACACAGGCACCACAATCTTCAGCTTCTCTCTCAGCATTCTGTCAGCCACTCACTCTCGGTGCACAAGAGGCTGTCCTCTCTGGGACATCAACTGCCACACACATTCATCTTACTTAAAGACCGAGTTCTGCTAACATCTGACCACCATAAAGAAAGGTTTTTCTTCCCCTTTCCAGTCCCCTTGAACTCCTCTTACTCCCCGCTCCTCATTTTTGTCAATTTTCTGTCTTTCTCCTGTCCTCTAGTTCTCCATCTTTCCCTCCTCTTCCTCTCTCTTCATTTCTCTCCTTGTCTCTCAAATCCCTCCTTTAATTTGTCACTGCCTCCCCTGCTGTCTTCTGTAGAGTGAGAAATTAATCCTGTCCTGCTCCGTGTTGTCTTCCCACACACACACACACACACACACACACACACACACACACACACACACACACACACACACACACACACACACACACACACACACACACACACACACACACACACACACACACACACACAGGTACAGCATTCAAATGAAAGCCGCCTCCCTTCTCTTCCACTATGCTGCTCTCCAACCGTTTGACTTCTAACTGACTACTCCAGCCATCTGCTCTCCATGGGAAAGGGATAGATGTGTGGATGGTAGGAAGTGTGACGTCTCTCCTCTCCATAGAGCGAGAGAGAGAGAGACACACACACAGAGGGAGATGGAGGGAAGACGGAGGGTGAGATAGACAGGGATCCATTAATCGTGTGCTGAGTGAGGCCTCAGAGACAGACAGGGCCATGGAGGACTCTGTCTCAACCGCTCACTTCCCAAACCCTTCAACAGTCATCTCATCTCATGCTACTCTCTTCTCCCTCTCATATCCGCTCATCGCTTCTCTCCTCCTCAGCATAGCACAGCAAGCCCGTCTGGCTCCCAGCCCATTCCCACACAGAATCCATTACTCTTTCTTCTCTCTCTTCATCCTCAACTAACCCACCTATCCATCCAGCTAGCCATCCATCCAGCTAGCCATCCATCCATCCATCCATCCATCCATCCATCCATCCATCCATCCATCCATCCATCCATCCATCCATCCATCCATCCATCCATCCATCCATCCATCCATCCATCCATCCATCCATCCATCCATCCATCCATCCATCCATCCATCCATCCATTCATCCATCCATCCAATTGGGGGTTCAATTGCCACTCAGAGAGGTCTAGGAATATCATCAAAGTTCATTTTGACCTCAGAGGCCCTGCTGTTCTGAGAAAGAGAGTGTGAGAGAGAGAGGGGGGGGGGGGGATACACCTCTTTCTAGATGTACCCATCCAAGTCTGTGTTGTATGTACCTCCATGATCAGATTAGAAGGATATCTAGCCTAGTGTGGGAAGGGGAGGGGAGTGGAGGGGAGGGGCTAGGGCTGTGATGATACCAGTATTGTGATATTTTTTCCATGGCAAAAATTAAAACACAAAGCAGACCTTACTCTTTAGTCATTTAAAAACCTGCTGTGTGTCAAATATTGTGTGCTATAAATAAAGGCATGTGACTCTGGATGAAACATAATGGAACATAATAATGTTTGTTTCCAACATTAGGGCTGTTTTTGTTTTTTTCTTAAGAAGTTAAATCCGCTTTGTGTTTTGTTTTCTTGCCACCATACTAATGAGTATCGCGTTACTGGCATCGTCTCGGCCCTAGAAGAGACTAGAGGCTGATAAGAGGAAGTGATGCAGAGAGCGAGAGGAGAAGAGAAGGATGGAGGGAGAAGGAGAAGAGGGGGGGGTGGGGAGAGCAATGTTTCAACCCGATTGCAGGCAGTAGCCCTAGCCTCCCTCAGGGATGGAGTTCTCAGTTATCAGCCTGCATCCCTTGTCCCTCTCCCCAACCACAGAGGGACAGGATACGGCGCCGACCTGCCAAGGTCATTCGGCTCAGAATCCATCAGCTGAAACCCTATACCAACTCTGTTCTGACTCTGAGCTACTGTCATTCTACTGATCTTTCAAGGCCTTTCTGCTTTGACTTAGCCAGAGCACTTTACAGGATGCGGAAGAGTCATTTGAACCTAAATTGCCTGAAAATGACCAAAAAAGATCAGGAGGTGGCTATGTCAATTGCTTGTGTTTTTCCTTTTGAACATTTTCCTTTTAAATACATTTTTTATTGTATTTTCTACAGGGTAGAGTACGAGGCTAGAGGTTCCCTACACATTCATTGATTGACTTGGACCACAGATGCCCCCCATTTAACATGAAATGGCATGCTGTACAGACAAGATGACCAAGTGAGCCACAGGCCTCGACTACAAGCTCTCCTTGAATAACTAAAAACAGAGAGCTTTTCCACTCACCATCAGCATCACTCTTCTCTTTGGCGCTGGGTAGGCAGTTCTCCAGATAGACCCCATTCCTGTAGCATCCGTCCCCCTCACTGAGCTGTGGAGGAGGAGGGGGCTCCCAGCACTGACAGGGGGTCTGCATGATGCCACAGGGCCTGTTAGAGGTGCTGGATGCCAGGCAGTCCTCCAGCCACTGGCACAGCATTTGACACGCTGCCATGCTGGGGTTACGTTTCCCCACCACCAGGTACTCCGTCTTAAATTCCCCATCTTCGCCAGCATTGTGGGTGGTGACTGCCATGCCGGCCCGAGGCGGCCCTTTCCTCATTTGTAGGAACTGTTTTCCAGCCTCTAGGAAGGCCACAGGGGATGAAGGGTCACACAGCTTTACCACCTCGTCAAAGCTCTCCATGCCCAGGTAGGTGCGCGTGGTCTCCAGGAACGAGTCAAACTGGAAGGTGCGGAGCTGCCGGGGAACGCAGTCCGTTGTGGAGGTAGGTTTAGTGATCTTGATGAAGATGGTGTAGCGGCGCGGGTCGGGGTTCTGCAATGTCCAGGAGCAGGGATCCGTGGGGAAAGTGGAGGAGGACAGGAAGTGTCCGAAGAATCGGCTCTGGACCAGAGAGGAGCAGGTGTCTGACTCAGGACCTGAGGGTGCAGCCGGGCACCGTCTAAACAGCTGTGTCAGCAGCAGAAGCAGCAGCGATGATGGCAGGGGGACTTGGGGGCTCACCAGGTGCCCAGGTAAGGAGGAAAAAACTGTGGTCGTCATGGTTACCAAATTAATTTGAAAGGCCAGAGTGGTTTGTTGGAACCTCTGGTCGATCTGTCTTTCTTTCCCAGTGATTTTCTTGCAACTTCAGGGTGTTCACAAAAGTCTCTGGACTTACTACCTCGGAGTAGAGGTGCAGGGGAAGAGGAGGAGGAGGAGGAGGAGGAGGAGGAGGAGGAGGAGGAGGAGGAGGAGGAGGAGGAAGGTTACACTCAGAGGTCCAGTGATCTTTCCATGGTTGTGTGTGTCAGTCGACCCAGATGCTCAGACAAACCTGGAGAGAAAGAGACAAGAGATAAGAGAGAGATTTTGACCTGAGAGGACACATCACTAAGACATCACTAAAACACTAGCAAATCAAGAAGAGATGAGATGAATAATCTCGTTTCCGTTACAGCCTCACTACCAGCCTCAGTTCACGCATAGCTGTTTCGAGGCTATCTCCATTACAACACAGATACATACAGTGCCTTCAGAAAGTATTCACACCCCTTGACTTTTATTCACACCCCTTGACCCTGTTTTCATGTGTTACAGCGTGAATTTAAAATTGATTAAATGTAGATGTTTTTGTCACACATACAAACAAAACCCCATAATGTCTATATTATATGAATGAAAAGCTGAAATGTTTTGAGTCAATTAGTATTAAACCCCTTTGTTATGGTAAGGCTAAAATAAGTTGCATGGACTCATCCAGTGTTCTATAATAGTTTTTAACATGATTTTTGAATGACTACCTCATGTCTGTACCCCACACATACAATTATCTGTAAGGTCCCTCAGTCGAGCAGTGAATTTCAAACATAGATTCAACCACAAAGATCTGGTAGGTTTTCCAATGCCTCGCAAAGAAGGGCACCTATTGGTAGATGGGTAAAAACAAAAAAACTGACATTGAATATCCCTTTGAGCATGGTGAACTTATTATTTACACATTGGATGATGACACCCAGTCACTACAAATATACAGGCGTCCTTCCTAACTCAGTTACCGGAGAGGAAGGAAACACTCAGGGATTTCACCATGACAACGATGGTTACAGAGTATAATGGCTGTGATTGGAGAAAATGGTTGCCTAGCAATGATCAACAACCAATTTGACAGAGCTTGAAGAATTTTTAAAACAATTATGGGTAAATATTGTACAATCCAGGTGACAAACCTAGATGTCCAAAGTTGATTCTAACATGTATTGACTCAGGGGTATGAATACTTATGTTAATTAGATATCTCTGTATTTAATTTTCAATAAATTTGCTAACATTTCTAGAAACATGTTTTCACTCTGTCATTATGGGGTATTATGTGTAGATGGGTGAAAATGAAGGGGTATGAATACTTTCTGAAGGCACAGAAATCAACTGACACAGCAGAATATTGTTATACACAGTCAGTGTGACTTGAGAAGAGAACCATATGTCCAGTTCATCCAACTCCCTGAAAATATTAAGCATGTGTAACCACCAGACAGAAGGATGATATTACATAGGCCTAGCTCAGTTCATTAATCAAGTTCAGAACGGTCCCTGAGAGGCAATGGCTTGTTTCAGATGTCTCCTCTCATATTTGATCAGTGAGCACATTCATTTGTCCAATTATGCGGCTATTAATTACACAAATATAAACACCTGCAGTCATTCATTATCCCTGTGCCTTTGCTTTAGCTTGCCACAGTGTGTTCAATAGCTACCTTTGCTTTCAATTATTAACACCAATGCCATTAGGAGGGCTAAAAGTGAATAGGTTTATGTCAATAAAACATGTTGTTTTCTAAACTTATATTTCAGTTTACAAATCATTACAAATCATAGTACTGAAACACACATTTTGGTGTGGAAAATTGCTTCATAGTAGAATAGTAACTACTCCTATCAAACGGTAATTATCACTTTGGATACCTCTGTCATGATTCAGTTGCATTGGCTCTCTCAGACCTGTATGGATTTCAGATGAAGACAGACAGGAGGAGGAGGAGTCAGAGCAGAGACACCAGACACCATGTCAAGGTTTTCACTGATCTAAAAGCCTCGCTAATCGTTCCCATCTCCCCTGAGATCAAATACAATACTAAGACAAACACGGACCATTGGATCAGTGTGTGGCAGTACGTTTTCTATGTGTGTCTAACAAAGCAAATGCAGCATATTAGGCCTAGAACACTGTGTTGGTGACCTTTCTCACATTCCCGCTGAAATTCAAGCCCTGCCTGCTCTCCCTTGTGCGCTGTCCACTAAATTATAATGTTTCCAAACTTTGTTACTGATTTTAAGCATGTGTTTGACTATGAAATTGCTAACAAGAGCCCCAGTCATCTGAGTCATTCGAGTTAATGTATTTTTCTTCAGTTTGAGCATTTTGAGTGCTTCCATTGTGTTTGTTCGTTGCTGCTTCTCGAAGCTCCGCTCGTGCACGTCCACGTTATGTACGAGGCGCTCCCTCGTTGTTGTGTGACGTTTTTTACTGAACCCTGTTTCAGCAGCCTTTGAGGTACGTTTGCTCCCGTTTAGTGGGTGTGGCAAGTTGTGGGCTGATCAATATGGGTGTGAAATCGCAAAACCCATGCAGCACTGGGCCACCATATTCACAGCTTTTTGTTCATTCAGTACAGTACTGTTTCTGTTGAATTCAATGTTGCACACCATTCTATCCAGGCGAGGCTGCTGAGGGGAGGACGGCTTATGATAATGGCTGGAGTAGAGGTCAATGGAATGGTATCAACCACTTGGCAACCACGTGTTTGATGTGTTTGATACCATTGCAATGATTGCATTCCAGCCATTATTATGAGTCGTCCTCCCCTCAGCAGCCTTCACTGGTTCTATTGTACAGAACGCAACCCTGGCTTTGCCAGTGTTTTCTAAGCGCTGAAAGGAAACGTACGTGTTTGTGAGTAGGCTGTGTTTTCTTTCACAGTGCCCATAGCCTGTTTCCTCAGGAGAAATTATTTGGGTTGTGTTTGTAATTATTTTGTGTCCATTTATAGTTTATTCCTACAACTGCTACCACTACCGTTATTTTTTGAATAAATAAAAATAAATTCACCATATACTTTTAAGACGGTAAGACACTTTTACCTTTTCATAAACACAGGAAATTATTCCTGCAGACACTGTCCATGTATATACTGTATGGGCTGTCCAGTCCTGAATATTTCCTCCATGGTCCAGGTTACATGCCTGAACTCTTCTCAGACCCATTAGGATTTGAGGGCGTGCCTAGTGGAAAGGCTCCTTATGAGCCATACCTTTATCCGTTTGACCAGGGCTCTATGAGACCTGAGCCATATGGCAAAACAATTGTGCACTATTTGGGATCCCGAGTGGCGCAGCGGTCTAAGACACTGCATCTCAGTGCTAGAGGCGTCACTGCAGACCCTGGTTCGATCCCGGACTGTATCACAGTCTCATAGGGCGGCACACAATTGGCCCAGCTTCATCCGGGTTACGGGTGGTTGGGGTAGGCCGTCATTGTTCTTAACTGACTTACCTAGTTAAATAAAGGTTAAATCAAAAATGAATAAATATAAAAAGGGTACGATTTGGGACTTAGCCTCTGTGTCCTAGCCTACACTAGAGAGAAATGTGGTCAGGCAGGCCAGTTCCTGGAAGAACATGTCTGGCACTAGTAGTGTCTGAGAGTCAGTGCAGTGGCATTGATTCACTAGCCCACCACTGGTACACAAGCACATACTCCAACTAGCTACTGTGGAGGAGGCAGGCTGAATCACAATACCGAGCCACTCTATTAGCATTGTGGCTCTCACTCCGTTTGAATGCAGTGTGTCTGTCTCCACAAGCCTTGCGGCTAGGAGAGCTGGCTGAATGAACACATCAGAGTGTATTTCATTACCTTCTAACATCACCTCTGGTTCTAGTTCTGGAGGGAGCAGAGATGTCATACATGGATTTGGAAGCACTAGACTTCTCTGATTAAAACTGAATCTGTAATCCAACTGGTATGATCTCAACAAAAAATACATGAATTACTTAAAATATGAAACTACTGGACAAACAGACACCTATTGCATGCATGTACCCTCCAGTCCCCACCACCCATGCACACGCTAGGGTCTTCTGAGCATTGTAAGGATCGAGGCTGGAGACGAGAAGCAGGTACAGGGAGTGAACATTCAACCAAAACAACGGACAGGAACAGAATACGGACAGCGTCGACAGGGGAAACGTAAACAACATTAATGCTGACACGGGGATGAAACAGAGGAAACAGACAGATATAGGGAAGGCAATCAAAACGTGAAGGAGCCCAGGTGAGTCCAATGAGGGCATATGCGCGCAATGATGGTGACAGGTGTGCGTAATGAAAGACAGCCTGGCGCCCTCGAGCGCCAGAGAGGGAGAGCGAGAGTAGGCGTGACAAGCATATGATTTTGATCCAGGGTAAGGAAGGGTTAGATCAGTACGTTTAGTGGGTTGCACTCTCGAGTCAGCACACATGCTTCCTTCCTGCCCTGTTTAAACACTCCTCTGACCTAGAGTAACCTTGACTCCAGAGCCTTCAGCGCAAGGCGTCCAGGGAGCAGGATTTAGCAGCGTTATACCAGACGAGCCTGACACTAATGAAATGGATGTGGCTTTAACAGAACAGGAGCAAGAAAGAAAGAGAGAGATGCTGGTCTCTTTATTGACGTCTCCAACTCGTCCATTCATCACCACCTGTCCCTCACACACACACACACGCACGCACACACACATACACACACACACAAACACACATACACACACACACAAACACACATACACATGCACTGGGAGCACTTCCTCTGCTGCCTCCCAATGCTCCTCTTACTACCCTCCTATTCTTTGTATTGATTGTGTGTTTGAGAAGCCAGCAGACAGACGTACAGCAGGCTATTAACACACTATCTATTCCACAGGAATGGTGAACAAACCAAGGCAGGACCAAAGAGGACAGAGACTCAGAGATTCAGAAACATCCGTGCCCTTAAAGATTTGGATACCATGTTGTCAGTAAGGAAAATATCACCAATTTCATACATTGTATTATTGGCCTTTGTATAGAAATGGTGATGGATGAAGAAATCTCAGTTTCATGTGCATTAGTTATGATGACTTATGGTGGAACTATGAAGAGTGCAAAACGTGTTAAACCAACTTCATAATTGTAGTAGTCCGTCGTACTGGAATAATTCCTGCATTTTAGTTTCCGCCCCGGGGCGGACACAGCAGGTAATTAGGAGAACAAAGGTGTTGCATTAGCTAGCTGACTAACCCAACCAGGAAACCACAGTCTACATGTCCCAGAGTCTAGCTAGCTGTCTGATGCTGAGAGGAGGCAGGCAAGCCTCAACACACACACACACACACACACACACAAACACACACACACACACACACCAGAACAATGCCACAATCAAAGAGACAGAGCTAGGGGATAGGCTCCCTCCTTTCCCTCCTATCACCTGCCTCCACTTCTCTGTCACACCATCACACAGCACACACCACACTGATGAGAAAATTATAGAGTTGGGATGGAGATACATCCCCTCTTCCTCCCTCATCATCAGCTCCAGGATTACACACTGATTAGGGAAGCCACGACGGGCACTACAAACTAAATTAGAGAATAATTTGTTTTCTTCGTTCTCACAGGAAAATGCAAATCACATACAATAAAATACCATCGTGCCATCGCATTATTCTTTGAGCTAGGGAGTTTAGCAGCGTAATGTTTTATCACCCCACTCAGAAAAAGGGGAGGCAAGCATGTAATCATGGAATATCAACAGACGCGCTGTTCAGTTTCTTTTAGTGTTTTGCCTGTTAGCTTTCAGTTTCCAGTATTAAGGAAATCAAAAAACTGCACACGAGAAAGAAGGGGAGGAGGCGGAAAGAAGAAAACAGGTGCACCAAGGAGAGCGAGAGAGAGAGAGAGAGAGAGAGAGAGAGAGAGATGAGAAAGTAAGAGGAAAACGGGAAGCAGCAAGGACAGGAAGCGACAGACAGAAAGATTGAAGAAGGAGGAGAGAAAACCTGGGAGTGATGAAAGGAGAAAGAGCCAAACAGAGGACCTGAGCACCATGACCGACTAGCGTTTCTCCTGAGTGGTTTCTTTAATCCGCTTCCTTTTTGATGTGCCACCCGTTTCTTCTTCTCCTCCATCCCTCCATCCCTCCATCCCTCCATCCCTCCATCCTCCTCTCTCTAAATTAAAGAGCTGCAGTGCCGCCCAGAGCTAGCAAGGTTATTTGAACAAACAAACAGAAAGCAACAAAAGGCAAAAATGAACGCTGCATATTTTTCATTCATCTCCGTCTAGAGCACATCCACTGATGACAATGACAACAACCTCAGAAGGCTTCCACATTACGGAGATAATTATCTGTCTATGGTGATGAATGTGTTTACCGTATTAAATGCCAAACATTTCTCATCAGCAGAGAAAAAAATGAACGCAAATGCATCTGCCTCAACTCGCACGGGCAAACACACATACACCACTGAGTAGACACACACACAAACACATACACACAGAACAAGAACAGTATGCACCCATTGAACATTTAATTATTGAACAAAGCTTTCTTACAAAATAAGTTTCTCTTCACTGATCTGTGAATGACGATGTAGGGTATGTAGTACTGAAACAATAGAGAACTGTACAGGAACCAACAACATCTTGGAACAGATTAAATTATCTGTTTTAATTGCAAAGTGAAAAGCCTTTCACAAACCAAGATAACGTGTATTCAACACTCCCTATGTTGGAGCTTAACCATTTAAACCAAAGTACGACTGAAAAGACGCCAGTAATAGTCTCAGGAAGTCAGTAAGTCACACTTCTGTCTCTTAGTGGGATGATCAAACAGGCTGGGTGTTGAATGAGTTCTCCTCTCTCCCTAGTCTCAGTCTGGTGTAATGTTTTAGAGTTCCTCCCCTCACAGACACCACCTCGTGTTTACCTGCACTTCATTTCAATTAGCAGACTAAACGTTGGAGGAAATGGTTAGAGCAGGGGAGGAGCTGTCTATCTGTATTAAATGTTTATATGAGCAGTGGCGGTTCTAGCTTGTATGCCGCCCAGACATTTGGAAAAACACAAATAAATAATCATAACATTTACTAGTGCATTAGTACTGTACAAAGTTAGAGGAGCGCTATTTGATAGATTTCCCCGCTCCCCCTACCTCGGGATTCCAGTGGGGAGACATGAGGTCAACCTAGCCCCGCCCCCCTCCCCATCTCGTACTTCTGAGTGGGAGACCTTCCCAGGCAGTAGCCTGCCTAGCTCACAAACTACAATCAGGGCGCCCACTCCGACAAGGTTAACTGACCCACAGTCCCACACGGTGACATGACATCATTGACATGACGTGCAAATGAGCGATAGAAAACCGATCTCGCAAATGTCACCATTCCGAGTTTTTTTGTGCGGGCGCCCCCTGGCCGGCTGCACATGTCGCCTATACCTAAAACCGCCACTGTATATGAGGATACACATAACTGTTCTCTGAAGGGAACCTAAAACCACCACTGTATATGAGGATACACATAACTGTTCTCTGAAGGGAACCTAAAACCGCCACTGTATATGAGGATACACATAACTGTTCTCTGAAGGGAACCTAAAACCACCACTGTATATGAGGATACACATAACTGTTCTCTGAAGGGAACCGAATGCACTGAGAGGACTAGACATCTCTCTCTCCATCTGTCCCTCGCTCTCTCTTTCCCTGTCTTTCTCAATCTCTCTCTCTCCCTCTATCTCTCTCTCAACCTCTGCCCATCTCTCCTTCTCTGCCATGTCTCCCTCTCTGTCTCTCTCTGTCTCTCTCTCCCTGCCACTCTCTCTCTGTCTGTCTCACTCTACACCCCCCCCCTCCCCCCTCCTATCTCCCTGGTCCTCCCCACCCACACCACACTAGCCTTTCTGGCCACACTCTTAGCATGTCACATCAGATCCTCCACCTTCCAACAGAGAGGAAATAGAGAGTTTCCACATCTCATTTATTAGGCTTATAGATTTATCATATGTGCAAAGAAGCAAAAATAGCCCTAAATATAATTTTCTCCCTTCCTCTCCTCTTCCTCCCCTGAATGGTGTGATGGCGTGCAGAGTCTTTTGTGAGTGATGCCCAGTGGCGCAGTCGCATCGGATGAAAGAGAGCAATTATCCAACACAGACAATACGCAGTGCTGCAGCCACGGCCCTTCTTGTGTCTGTGTTGGTTGTGAACGGATGCAATGTTAAATATAACCCTAATTGGGTGACATCTGTTATTGGCTGTTAATGGCAAACAGATTAATTGCTTTGGTGGTTGGTCTGTAGCACTTAGAATCACACAGCCTCGGCCCTAAAACAACATCTCTGGAGCTTTTTCAACACATCGGGGTGACGGAGGAGATGCGGCTAACTGTGTGTGTGTGTGTCTGTCTGTGTGTAAGCGTGCGTGCATGCGTGTCCGTGTGTCTGCTTGTATGTGTGTGTGTGTCTCTGTGCCAGCATGAGAGAGTGTGTGTGTGTGTGTGTGTGTGTGTGTGTGTGTGTGTGTGTGTGTGTGTGTGTGTGTGTGTGTGTGTGTGTGTGTGTGTGTGTGTGTGTGTGTGTGTGTGTGTGTGTGTGTGTCTGTGATGGGTAGTGCTTGGAATAGGAAATGTCTCATCTTCTCTTCCTATTACCCACATCACACAGTGGGGAATGCTACAGATGGCCAAGTGACGGTCCTTTATTATATCAAGCATAATTTACTGCATAACAGGCGCTTTGTGCTTGGACATAATCACATAAATGTGAAAGGAAATTGCATTGGATACCAAATCAAATCAAGCCATATCACATGCAAATCAAATAAGCTAATCAGTAAGCAAAAGCAGAGTGGGATTAGTGCTGGAGGATATCATATTCTCCTGGCAACTTTCACAATTTACACTTCTTTTTATGTGGTGATAATATTTGTTATGAATTTCCATAGCAATAGCAAATATGTTTATGCAAAAGAGGACCTCATGGGCCAAGAAAATCTCCCACACTACTACTGATTTGCCTGTTAGCTCCAACTATATTCCAAGTTTCTGCCAAACCACCAATACCTCACTCCCACAGAAATGAAATAATATAGAGAAACCGTAGGGGAGAGTGGGGAAGTTGAGCTAAAAGGGGGAATTTGAGGAAAAAGGGGAAGTTGAGTAACCCTTGTTTCTAGAAAACCATACACAAAATGTATAATTTGACCAAATATGTAGGAAGAGGTCATCATTTCATGGAGTCTGTAAAGGAAAAAAACACATGAAAAAGTGGTAAGTTAGGTCCAGAAAACACATTTTCACCAAGTCAAATTAATTGATTGTGTTCGATGTTTCATGATGCTTGTTTCTAAACCAAAGTAGATCATTGTGAGATTGTTCTATACATTCGTTTCTATAAGCTTCAATATGAGGTCCTAAGACTAGCATGAAAGTGCATCCTTGCAGCTGTGTGGGCTAATATAGTCAAAATGTTTGCCTTAGGGTAAGTTGAGCCAATGGCCATGGGGTAAGTTAAGCCAATGGTTGATTCAATGGCAATTTGAGCAAATTGAAGTGTTTTCTTCACAGGTATTATCCCTGGGCATTATCCCTGGCATATGAGGTAACAACAGGGCCTGGCCTGGAGAAGTTGACCGCAGTGGAGAAGGTGAAAAGTTCCTCTGTGTACACATCACTGACAATCTGAAATGGTCCACCCACACAGACAGTGTGGTGAAGAAGGCTCAACAGTGCATCTTCAACCTCAGGAGGCTGAAGAAATTCGGCTTGGCCCCTAAGATCCTCACAAAACAGATACACAATTGATTGCATCCTGTCGGGCTGTATCACCGCCTGGTACGGCATCTGCACCGCCCGCAACCGCAGGGCTCTCCAGAGGGTAGTTTGGTCTGCCCAAAGTATCACCGAGGGCACACTGTTGCCCTACAGGACACCTACAGGAAGGCCAAATAGATCATCAAGGTCATCAACCACCCGAGCCACTGCCTTTTCACCCCACTATCATCCAGAAGGCGAGGTCAGTACAGGTGCATCAAAGCTGGGACCGAAAGACTGAAAAACAGCTTCTATCTCAAGGTCATCAGACTGTTAAATAGACATCGCTAGCCGGCTACCACCCGGTTACTCAACCCTGCACCTAAGAGGCTGCTGCCCTATATACATAGACATGGAATCTCTGGTCACTTTAATAATGGAACACTAGTCACTTTAATAATGTTTACATCCTGCTTTACTCATTTCATATGTATATACTGTATTATATTCTACTGTGTTTTAGTCAATGCCACTCCGACATTGCTCGTACTAATATTTATATATTTCTTAATTCCATTATTTTACTTTTAGATTTGTGTGTATTGTTGTGAATTGTTAGATATTACTGCACTGTTGGAGCTAGGAACACAAGCATTTCACTACACCCACAATAAAATCTGCTAAATATGTATATGTGACCAATACAATTTGATTTGATTGGATTTTTGTTAAAAATGTTTTGTTTTTTTAAGTAAAAGTGTTTGGTAGGGTTTAAGCCTGTGTTAAAATATGCTTAAAACTATTAAAAGAAAAAAAGGTGATTGCAATTGTGTTGATTTGTGTTTTGGAAATAAAGATAGACATTGTTATAAAAAGGTAGTGGTAATATTTAATTCAGTATAGAAATGTGTAGGTGGCTTAACTTCCCCTGTCCAGAACCTCAATTTACCCCATACCCAGCCTAAGTTGTGCCAAGACACCACCTTTTTTTGGACAAGCTATATTTTCAAAACTGTCATGTTTAAATTAATTCTGAATATTTCCAGGGATACACAACATCCTGAAATATATGTAGATATCAGAATACAATATCAGCTCTTTGACAGCATTGAGACAATAACAGTCTGTTACAGTGAATCAGCGATGACTTAATACGGGACATCTTGGGGGAAAGAGAGAGAGAGAGGAAGAGTGTATATGTGTATCAGTGTAGGCTATCTATGTAAATTGTGTGTATTTTGCCTATCAGAGTGTGAGTGCCTGTCTGCCGGTGTGTCACTGCTTGTGTGATAGAGAAAGTGTGTGGGTGTTTGTCTTATAGAGAAAGTGTGTGAGTGTTTGTGTGATAGAGAAAGTGAGTGCTGACGTACAAGACAATCCGGCTAAATTCCCTCCCTGTATTATTTAAGGCGTTGCAATCAGATTTCACACATTGTGTTCCTGGCCGTTGTGTAGAAGTACACTCTATTTTGGGGTTGAATCATGTTAGCTCTCCTCTGGAGACGACAGGGAAAGCTTGTCACACGCAATCAGGCTTTAAATGTTGCAGATAATTAGCCTTTGTTACTGCACTTGTCAGGGAACTACCCTGCTGCCACACACATACCAACCAACACACCCCTCCTCTCCTTGTGCTTGCCCAGAGTGGGTGAATTATATCTATATAATTATATTATATCTATACCTTATA
>CM042415.1:20231059-20233559 GCA_023634145.1 Thymallus thymallus | reverse complement strand
GGGCAGAGGAGAGGAGAGGAGAGGAGAGGGGGAGAGGAGGGGAGAGGAGAGGAGGAGAAAAGGAGAGGAGGAGAGGAAGAGAGGAGGGGAGAGGGGGAGAGGAGGAGGGGAGAGGGGGAGAGGAGGAGAGAAGGGGAGAGGGGGAGAGGAGGGGAGGGGAGAGGAGTAGAGGAGGGGAGAGGGGAGAGGAGTGGAGGGGAGAGGAGGAGAGGAGGAGAGAGGGGGAGAGGAGGAGAGTGGGGGAGAGGGGGAGAGGAGGGGAGAGGGGGAGAGGAGGGGAGAGGGGAGAGAACGAGAGGAGGAGAGGAGGGGAGGAGGAGAGGAGGAGGGGAGAGGGGGAGAGGAGAGGAAAGGGGGATTGGAGGGGAGAGGAGGGGAGAGGGGGATGGAGGAGGGGAGAGGGGCAGAGGAGGGGAGAGGAGGGGAGAGGGGGAGAGGAGGAGAGGAGGAGAGAGGGGGAGAGGAGGGGAGAGGGGGAGATGAGGAGAGGAGGAGAGAGGGGAGAGGAGGGGAGAGGGGGAGAGAAGGAGAGAAGGAGAGGACGAGAGGAGGGGAGAGGGGGAGAGGAGTGGAGAGGAGGAGAGAAGAAGAGAAGGAGAGAGGAGGAAAGGAAACACAAAATCTCTAATGGTTTACCAAACACACATAGACAATGTCCTAAATACCACACATAGGCAATGGACCCTATTCACTATATAGGAGAGGAGAGGAAAGGGGGATTGGAGGGGAGGAGGAGAGGAGGAGAAGAGGAGAGGAGGGAGAGGAGGAGGGGAGAGGGGCAGAGGAGGGGAGAGGAGGGGAGAGGAGGAGAGAGGGGGAGAGGAGTGGAGAGGGGGAGAGGAGGAGAGAGGGGGAGAGGAGGGGAGAGGGGGAGAGGAGGAGAGGAGGGGAGAGGAGGAGAGGAGGAGAGAGGGGGAGAGGAGGGGAGAGGAGGAGAGGAGGGGAGAGGGGGAGAGGAGGGGAGAGGAGGAGAGGAGGGGAGAGGGGGAGAGGAGGAGAGAGGGGGAGAGGAGGAGAGGAGGAGAGAGGGGGAGAGGAGGGGAGAGGAGGAGAGGAGGAGAGAGGGGGAGAGAGGGGGAGAAGAGGGGAGAGGGGGAGAGGAGGAGAGGAGGCGAGAGGGGGAGAGGAGGGGAGAGGGGGAGAAGAGGAGAGAGGGGGAGAGGAGGGGAGAGGGGGAGAGGAGGAGAGAGGGGGAGAGGAGGGGAGAGGGGGAGAGGAGGAGAGAGGGGGAGAGGAGGGGAGAGGAGAGGGGGAGAGGAGGAGAGGAGGCGAGAAGGAGCGAGGGGGAGAGGAGGAGAGGAGGAGAGAGGGGGAGATGAGGGGAGAGGGGGAGAAGAGGAGAGAGGGGGAGAGGGGGAGAGAAGGAGCGAGGGGGAGAGGAGGAGAGGAGGAGAGAGGGGGAGATGAGGGGAGAGGGGGAGAGGAGGAGAGAAGGAGAGGACGAGAGGAGGGGAGAGGGGGAAAGGAGTGGAGAGGAGGAGAGAAGGAGAGAAGGAGAGAGGAGGAAAGGAAACACAAAATCTCTAATGGTTTACCAAACACACATAGACAATGTCCTAAATACCACACATAGGCAATGGACCCTATTCACTATATAGGGACACTGAAGAGCCCCCTAACTACACAACATACCCGGTAGGCTTATACCTACAGTCCACAGCACACTGTCAGCTGCAGCTAGCGTCCTCTAAGACAAAACAAACATGTTGGACTAAATGGAACGGAACGTTTGAGGTCACAGACAAACATGCTTCATTTCACAAGAACTCTTTTATAGTAGCTGACTGTGGCAGATTGGACAGTCAACACTTGTGGACCAGATGTTGTCACTCTTCTGCTTGTAGAGACAAACACCGTATGTAGCAAACACATCAACTAATGCAAGAGAAATGACTAACAGATGTACTCTGGATCTGATACGGGCGTTTGGTTGGGACTGCTTTGTATTCCTTTCTTATGATAATGCCAATCCCTCTGCAGCTGAGCACCATTTAACATCTGTTTGGAAACTCTACAGGATAGTGCGGATGGGAAATGCATGGGCCTATGATTATAGGGAGATGACTGCAGGACTTTCAATGATTCTTGAGTATTTTGATTCCATTACAATATGCATAAACACATGTAGGATGAAAAGAAAACCGGGCTGTGACTCCAGATTATACAGACCAGACACAACGATAGCAGCTAAGCACAACACATTTACACAGCGTGACACCCATCTAGTACATCAGTCGCCTGCCTGGTAAACCATGCAGAGCAGCATCTTACTTATTGACAACATTAACTAAAAAAACAGATTCCCACTATGGGGATCAATAGTTTACTGTGTTCATTGAAACTGAAACAATATATTTTTTCAGGATAGAATATACAAGATATACGTAGAATAAGGTCAAAGACAATACATATGGCTATCAGTGCCCCATCACTAATGTAGGGTGATGTACAAGATATACGTAGAATAAGGTCAAAGACAATACATATGGCTATCAGTGCC
>CM042415.1:20208559-20226059 GCA_023634145.1 Thymallus thymallus | reverse complement strand
TTCACCCCGTGGAGAGCTACATGTCTATCGAAGTGCAGCTACTTCCAAACGCAGAGACAAGAGAACGCGGGTAATAGGGAAAAAGAGCCGCTGAGGTATTCCTTCCCACCGAGGTAATCCTTCCCTAGACTAACAAGGAAGATAATAACAGAAATCTAGAGAAACAATCAATATGCACAACAAAGACATCTCCAAAATCATATAAAAACATTTACCATATTTGTATCCCGGAAAAGGTCCCTTTGATTTCCTCAAAAACAAATGCCAGGGTTTAGTAAAACTCATGAAATCACAGTATTCGTTGTGGTGACCTTGCTATCCAGTCTGTCTTAGATTCTGGATAGGTACCTTGGACAGCGACTAGCCTACTAGAGCGCGGCCGCGGCGCGGGCGCTAGGAAGGGCTTGCTGTGAATCCCTGAGCGCGTCTGTTTGACATGTTGATCCTGCCTAGATCCACACCGGGACCACTAAAAGCTACTCGGAGCAAATTCCTGTTCTCCATTTCCAAAGCTGTACAGCTTATATTAATCGAATTGGGAGGGACCAGAACGGAAAGAAGAGCAATGCCCAGTGGGTTTAGAAGAAGTTGATGTGATGAGTGACGGATATTTTCTCTCCCTTGCCTGCCTGCAACTACCGACCAGCGCCTCGGCTTTGTTGCTAGTCTGTCAAAATCGAGAATTATCTTAAAACCATGGTGCTATAAAAATTAATGCACTAACTATGTTACCAAACACAAACGTTTAATTCTTAAAAACGCCATTGCCTCAAGGGAAGATGCGAGAAGCAGAGATCCCATGTCGGATAAATATAACACTATGTTTGTGACATATCACATTCGGTTGAAAGTCACAATAACGCGTTACTTTGAGGTGTCTATATATTAAATTAAAGTAATATTTACCTTGAAAAAGTTAACAGTTCCATTGAAACATATCTTCCGTGTTCCAAGTTCAAATGCTTTCGAGAGACAATCAACAATTCCACAAGCTTGATTAAATAAGTTCGTTGTATTTATTATTTCAAGTGCTCTTAGCCGATGTATTGCCTAATATAATTGGAAACATATAGATATTTGGATTAAATGAACAAGTCTGAGAAGACCTGCAATTCAAACCCGCTTTATTCCAAAGTTCCAGTGTTAAAATAAATACAAATCCAGTCCATGTAGGTTTTAACAGTATGTCGATCCAAATTCAAAGGTCCCCCTGTTTCTGAAGAGATGCTCGCAAAATCAATGTTTTTTAAATCCCAATTTATTGCAGAAGCCTTGTCATCAAGTTATTCTCCAATTTCGCTGGCTTCGATCGACACAGGCGCCAGGTGAAGTAAAGGTCTAACAAAGCGTAAAATCAACAGAGATCGTGGTGTTTTGTTTGATTCCAGTGCGCGCGTTTAGGCAGCACCCATCGTTCATCCCAGTTTTGGAGTGTCCTTGCCCGTGTGTCTGCGGTCCGCGCGCTGGACCTGGTTTTCGTCTTTGAAGCCCTGGGGTTTGTCACAAACGCATATACCCAGCAGCCCTCCCTTCTGGAGATGGAGTCGGAGCAATGCGTGGGTGACGCACCGAAGTGAATGAGCCACAGCAAAGAGGGCTGGGGTGAGAAATATGCAAGAGAATACAAGAGCGAAAAGAGAGAGGTGCGCGATGGGATTTTTTTCCCAAGAGTGTGCCTTCCTTGATCAACTGTGTTTTGTTGATGTATGGAAATATTCTTTACAGAGCAATATCTATTCAAGACAAGATGAAGTTTTTGCTACGTTTTAATTAATTGGAATTAGCCTGTATGTTTTGTAAAATCATGTTATGTAGCGAAAATAACAACTGTTTAGATTATTGGATGCAATTACGCATGGCATTTAAAAAGAGGATTAGTTCCTTACGAATGTCACGGTGTCTTGTCTAAAGTAGCCAATGTGATGCAGCTATAGTGGTATCTGAATCGAAGATACATTGAGTGTCTACAGACCAACATCAAGTGCGCACTGGCATAATAAAAACACACACACACACACACACACACACACACACACACACACACACACACACACATACACACACACACACACACACCCTGAGTTCCAAATATGCACTAGTCAAGCTGCACGTGCTATAGCTTACAGTTGCCAAATGGTACATTTAGTTGCTTCCTTGCTCGAGCTGTTCGGAGTAGCATTTAAGCTTTCTACGTTAGGTTAGGAGTAGCCTAGTGACGGAAGTAGCCTAGTCATGGGTAGGCTATATGTATCCAACCAGATTATCGCAGACTATTGTCTAATATCCCGATCAGTGGTCGCAAAATAGACGATCCAATACTTGTAGCTCAAATGGGAGCTTCCATTTCTCGAGGCTCTCCCCACGCGCCTCCAAGTGGGTGGGCTTTTTTGTATTATGCATAAGAGGTTCGCTGTTTTAAGGGGGCTGGAGTGGGAAGCTTTGAATAGATTTATTCTGGTCCAATAACACACATCTGACGTTCGAGTAGCTTACATCCATCCAGTAAGCTACAGATAGTATAGGCTACTTATCTGATAATATTTCTAGAGTGCTCTGTTGACATTAGGATGCTTATTATACGCATTTTAAACATACCCCCGTCCCTACAAACTAATGCACAATTAGCACTGCTTTGACATTCCCCTGTATGATAGCTATTGACAAGAGATTCTGTCATCATTTACTCATACATTTTTTAAATATTGTCATTTAGCCAATGCTCTTATCCAGAGCGACTTACAGTTAAGTGGGTACCTAGTCAGTTGGTGACTTACAGTTAGGTGGGTACCTAGTCAGTTGGTGACTTACAGTTAGGTGGGTACCTAGTCAGTTGGTGACTTACAGTTAGGTGGGTACCTAGTCAGTTGGTGACTTACAGTTAGGTGGGTACCTAGTCAGTTGGTGACTTACAGTTAGGTGGGTACCTAGTCAGTTGGTGACTTACAGTTAGGTGGGTACCTAGTCAGTTGGTGACTTACAGTTAGGTGGGTACCTAGTCAGTTGGTGACTTACAGTTAGGTGGGTACCTAGTCAGTTGGTGACTTACAGTTAGGTGGGTACCTAGTCAGTTGGTGACTTACAGTTAGGTGGGTACCTAGTCAGTTGTACAACTGAATGCATTCAACTAAAATGTGTCTTCCGCATTTAAACCAACCCTTCTGAATTGGCGCCCGGGGGTGCTATGTCATTATTTAAGATACTCTTTGAAGAGGTAGGGTTTCAGATGTTAACGTAAAATGTGCAGGGACTCTGCTGTCCAAGCTTCAGGGGGAACCTGGTTCCACCATTGGGGTGCCAGGACAGAAAAGAGCTTGGTCTGGGCTGAGGGGAGCTGTCCACCCGTGGGGGTGGGAGGGCCAAGAAATGGCAGAATGGAGTACTCGGGTTGGGGTGTAGGGTTTGAGAATAGCCTGCAGGTAGGGAGGGGCAGTTCCTTTTGCTGCTCTGTAGGCAAATACCATGGTCTTACAATGGATGCAAGCTTCGACTGGAAGCCACTGGAGAGTGTTGAGGAGCAGGTGACATGGGAGAACTTGGGAAAGTTCAACACCAGGCAGGCTGCAGCGTTCTGGATAAGTTGCAGGGATTTGATGGCACAAGCGGGGAGCCCAGCCAACAGCGAGTAGTAGTAGTCCAGACGGGAGATGACAAGATCCTGGAATAGGACCTGCCCCACTTCCTGTGTGAGAGCATGAACTTGCAGGAATCACTCCTTTGATGTTTGAAGAGAATGACAGGGTGTTGTCCAGGGTCACCCCAAGGTTATTTTCACTCTGGGAGGGGGACACCGGGGAGTGGAAAGGTGATGGAGAGGTCTTTGAGTAGTCAGGCCTTCCTCGTAAGGAAGAGCAGCAACGTCTTGTCGAGGTTGAGATTGAGGTGGTGGGCTGACATCCAAGCTGAGATATCTGCCAGGCAAACAGAGATGCGTGCCTGGATCTAATGGTTCATGGTGTCGAAGGCTGTCATTTACCTGTCGATGTGTACCTTTGTGTCTCACGGTGAACGGAGGTGAAGGTAGGCACAGGGGGCAAGATGATGTCCAATAGGTGCAGTGTCGTAGGGTATGGCTGAGACATGAATAAACCTATTTTGCCAAATAATGTTTTCAGGAACATGAGTCCCTGTCCTAGCATTCTCAAACGGCTTTGACAAAATCAATGCAACATGTAAACAACCAGACGAAAATGTTGCAAACCACTCAACAACCTGTGTTAGTGTACGGTGTAAAAAACACATTTCATGGCTGCCACTTTAGTAAAACAAATATGTTAGCAAATATAAGCGGCAAGATAGTGTGCACTGCCTTTTACAGTAACTTAGAGTTACAGAAGCCTGAATGGAAAAAGTTTCAGCAGTGAGGAAGTAGTCAACATTCAGCTCCTGTTCTGTCACTGCCTGTTATGTCTGCTATGAGAGACAACACCCACCTTGGCACTGTAGCTGCAGGCCTGCATGTGACCCCTCCCTCCTCCCCTCCCTCCTGTGCTATTCCAGGCTTGGCTTCCACATACACAGACCATGTTCAAATGGTTCAACCCCGTTCCCACTGGGCTCGAGCACACAGCTGGGAAACCCTTTTGATTTGAAACCCAGGGAGATCTGAAAGACTTCCAGAGGAAAAGGCACACACAAATACCTACCCCTCTTTCTTTGTCTCTCTCTCACTCCCCCACCCCCTTCCCTACCCCTTCCTCCCCCACCCCTCACTCTCGCTCTGATTCAGAGGAGTTGGGTTAAATGCAGAAGACACATTTTGGTTGAATGCATTCAGTTGTACAACTGACTGGGTATGCTCCCCCCCCTCTCTCTCTCTGTCTCTCTCTCTCTGTCTCTCTCTCTGTCTCTCTCTCTGTCTCTCTCTGTCTCTCTCTCTGTCTCTCTCTCTCTGTCTCTCTCTTTGTCTCTCTCTCTGTCTCTCTCTGTCTCTCTCTGTCTCTCTCTCTCTCACTCGCTCTCTCTCTCTCTTGCTCTCACTCTCCTCCTCCAGTAGGGGGCTGATGGGGAATATCAACACTTCACCTCCAACATCTACCACTAGGCCCAGAGTCTACTCTACTCCAGTAATACAACAGTAGACTGAGAATGGCTCCAAATTATAAACCATGCAGAACATGGGCCTACACACAGATTAAAGTGAGGTCTTGTACCAAATGTACCAAATGTACCAAAATACATCCCCAAACGCCTGCCAACCACATTTTAGCCGTATGAGACTCTATTAGCGGTGCCTTTCAGAGCAATCAAATTTCTTGGAAAATCAAAGCCTTTCTGCAGCCCCATAGTGAATTACATTTACGACTGGCTGATCGAGTGTTTTCAAGGGTCCCTTTGTGCTTGAATTATCTACAGTTACAGTCAAAGTCGACGGATAGGATCAGGATACATTTGTGGGGAAAGCAGCTGTGGTGGCAGCTGAACTAATAAAAATTATATAAAACACACATCTCATAATGGCTTGGTTTGACTGCAGGGAGTAACGGATTGTTGTGTTCTGTAAATCTATACAACACAGATTCTGAATAATGGGTGAATCATAACAATGTAATGAGATGCAAATTAACATAAGGCTATTTCAAATGCAAATGTGTGCAAAAAACAGTAGTGTTTTCTTCCCATTCTATGACATAATTCATCTGTTGTTGATTTAGTTTCCATGTATATGATCTCACTGCCTCTCTAGCCTACCTTTTCCATGATGTGATCTCACTGCATCTCTAGCCTACCTTTTCCATGATGTGATCTCACTGCATCTCTAGTCTATCTTTTTCATGATGTGATCTCACTGCATCTCTAGTCTATCTTTTCCATGATGTGATCTCACTGCATCTCTAGCCTACCTTTTCCATGATGTGATCTCACTGCATCTCTAGCCTACCTTTTCCATGATGTGATCTCACTGCATCTCTAGTCTATCTTTTTCATGATGTGATCTCACTGCATCTCTAGTCTATCTTTTTCATGATGTGATCTCACTGCATCTCTAGCCTACCTTTTCCATGATGTGATCTCACTGCATCTCTAGTCTATCTTTTTCATGATGTGATGTTGTTCCGTTAAAACTTCCATTGTCTCTACTATAGCTAGATTAGGGTTACCTAAAATGCGGATGAGTCCAGCAGTCTGTGCAGTGGACAGTGATATAGAGGTCTTAGTATGTCTGGAAGAGCAGAGTGACTCCCCCTCTTATCCTCAGTAATCTACATTACTGTATCCACCATTATCATATATGATTTATTCAACATGTGTCCAAAAGCCTATAAATGTGTAACTAAATAATTCATATTTAACACAGACATAAGAATAGCATGGATTGACATCACTCTCTGCCTTTCTCTTTATCTCCCGTCTCTCTCTCTCTCTCTCTCTCTCTCTTGCTCTCTCTCTCTCTCTCTCTCTCTCTCTCTCACTCTCTTTCTCTCTGTCTCTCTCTATCTCTCTCGGCCACGCACACACACAGCCTCTCTCTCTTTTAGTTTTGCCACTGGGCTCGACCACACAGATGGGAAACCCTTCTGATGTGAAACACAGTGAGATCTGAAAGGCTTCCAGAGGAAAAGGCACAAAGCACTCTCTCTCTCTCTCTCTCTCTCTCTCTCTCTCTCTCTCTCTCTCTCTCTCTCTCTCTCTCTCTCTCTCTCTCTCTCTCTCTCTCACCCTCTCTCTCTCTCTCCCTTTCTCTCTCCCACTACACTTCCAACATCTACCACTAGGCCCAGAGTCTACTCTACTCCAGCAATACAACAGTAGACTGAGAACGGCTCCAAATTATAAGCCATGCAGAACATGGGCCTACACACAGATTAAAGTGAGGTCTTTTTCAGTCACGCCATGTTGACAATGGACCAACATACATCCCCAAAAGGCTTGCCAACCACAGTCTGGCCAAACAAGACTCTTTTAGCTGTACCTTTCGGAGTAGTCAAATTTCTTGGAAAATCAAAGCCTTTCTGCCGCCCCATAGTGAATTACATTCACGACTGGCTGATCGATTAACATAAGGCTATTTCAAATGCAAATGTGTGCAAAAACCAGCAGGGTTTTCTTCCCATGCCATGATTCTTATTTGTTTTATAGTAAATGGAGGTTATGCCTATTTAATCATGCACATCATGTAAGGCTATCTAGAGGGGAAATGGTGAGTGCAATCATTTCCTCTTAAAATAACGGATTCTAGCTGACCATGTAGCCCTGCGGTGTGCCCATGGCTAAATGTGACTTGGATGTCCTAGTACATACTGTATAGAGTATGTAGGTGAACTTTACACACAGAAACATCACTTAACCAATCCTTATGGGGACCCAGCAACATTTGTCCATCTATCAATCTATATTTAGTTTTCAGCTTATATCGATTTTTTTGAAGTGTTCTATAGTGTTTTATAGTTTTCGATTGGCCTCATCTGTTCTTGGGTATTAAATCCACATTGGTATTATCTCTGATCTCTAACAGCAACATGTCATTTGAGCAGCTCAGGGGGATAATGCTATTATAATACCATTACAGAACATTAAAACCTGGTTTTGATCTGACCTTTTTAGTTCCAGTTATCTGAAGAACTCTGGGGAGCCTGTTTGACTGTCGTGATTCTGGTAGAATGAATGACTGTCTGAATGAATAAATTAATGAATGACTGAATGACTGAATGCAATAATGAATAAATGATCCTATTTGAATAAAATGATGTACTCATTTCATTATGGTCATTGCACAGTGCATTTGATTCATATCTTCTAAACTGTGATTATGAATCCCTAGTCATGTGTTGAATCCCTAATCAAACATCAGACTGTAATCTCCCATCTGCAGATCAACCCGTGGTGGTCTGAGCAGAACTGAGCTGGTGCTGTGGGCTGGTCTGGGGGAGTCTGGCTCCAGTGTGGTGGTTCTGGGTCCTGGTTTTGTTTGGATGTGGTGGAGGCTGGCCCATGTCCAGATTTGTAGTTCTGGTGTTGTTGGGGGATGTGGAGTTAGGTTGGTCCAGCTCCAGATTAGTAGTAATGTTGTTGTTGTTGGGTGTGGGAACTGTTGGAACAGGTCCGTTAGGATGGTTCTGGGTCCTGTTTTTGTTGGGGCATATGGGGACTGTTGGATCAGGTCCACTGTGTTGATTCTGGGTCCTGGTATTGTTGGGGGATATGGGGACTGTTGGATCAGGTCCACTGTGTTGGTTCTGGGTCCTGGTATTGTTGGAGGATATGGGGACTGTTGGACCAGGTCCGCTGTGCTGGTTCTGGGTCCTGGTTTGTTGGGATGTTGGGCTGGTTAGGGTAGGTTGGACCAGGTCCAGAGCAGTAGTTCTGGTATTGTTGCTGAAGAGCACATCTCACCCCTGGCCTTGTTTCTGCAGAGAAAGTGAGAAAATGTGTGTGTGTGTGTGTGTGTGTGTGTGTGTGTGTGTGTGTGTGTGTGTGTGTGTGTGTGTGTGTGTGTGCAGTAGACTGTACTGTACACACACACCCATGCACTCGCATTAACAGACCAGACAATGGACCTTTACTCTCTAACAAACAAGTGGCCCATTCATTGATGTTCAATTTCAGGCAGAGCCAGTGACTTTGCACATAAAAAGGCATGAGCAGTGATGTGTTGGACCTAAATCTTCCTCTGTGTAAACAGTGAGGACAGTGCAGACTCAGAGGGGGTCCAAATCTTCCTCTGTGTAAACATTGAGAACAGTGCAGACTCAGAGGGGGCCCAAATCTTCCTCTGTGTAAACAGTGAGAATAGTGCAGACTCAGAGGGGATTCAAATCATCTGTGTCTGAATGTTGACTCCCTCCCTTTCTGCCTCTTTCCCTCCCTCTCTCCCTCTTTCCCTCCCGCTCTCCCTCCCCCTCTCTCTCTTTCCCTCCCCCTCTCTCTCTTTCCCTCCCTCTCTCACTCTTTTCCCTCCTCTCTCCCTCCCCCTCTCTCTCTTTCCCTCCCCCTCTCTCTCTTTCCCTCCCTCTCTCACTCTTTTCCCTCCTCTCTCCCTCCCCCTCTCTCTCACTTTCCCTCCCTCCCTCTTTCCCTGCCTATCTCCAATGTGCTGAGTTTGTCAGTCAGCTGAATGCTTGCTTTGATCAATTTGGTATTTTTCCTACCTGAAAGAGAGAGGCAGCTAGATAGAGACAGATAAATAGAGACAGATAAATAGAGACAGAGAGATAGAGACATATAGATAAAGACAGATAGATAGATACAGATAGATAAAGATAGAAAGATAGAGATATACAGAGACAGATGGAGAAATAGAGAGTTAGAGAAATAGAGAGAAATAGAGAGTTAGAGACAGATAGAGAAATAGAGAGTTAGAGACAGATGGTAGGTAGGTAGGTAGGTAGGTAGGTTGGTAGGTAGGTAGGTAGGTAGGTAGGTAGGTAGGTAGGTAGGTAGGTAGGTAGGTAGGTAGGTAGGTAGGTAGGTAGGTAGGTAGGTAGGTAGGTAGGTAGGTAGGTAGGTAGGTAGGTAGGTAGGTAGGTAGGTAGGTAGGTAGGTAGGTAGGTAGGTAGGTAGGTAGGTAGGTAGGTAGGTAGGTAGGTAGGTAGGTAGGTAGGTAGGTAGGTAGGTAGGTAGGTAGGTAGGTAGGTAGGTAGGTAGGTAGGTAGGTAGGTAGATGGGTAGGTAGGTAGATAGATAGATAGATAGATAGATAGATAGATAGATAGATAGATAGATAGATAGATAGATAGATAGATAGATAGATAGATAGATAGATAGATAGATAGATAGATAGATAGATAGATAGATAGATAGATAGATAGATAGATAGATAGATAGATAGATAGATAGATAGATAGATAGATAGATAGATAGATAGATAGATAGATAGATAGATAGATAGATAGATAGATAGATAGATAGATAGATAGATAGATAGATAGATAGATAGATAGATAGATAGATAGATAGATAGATAGAGTCGTATCGGGCTGGGGGAACGCACCACTGGTCTAGTGCGAGGAGCAGGCACGGGCCGCTCCGGGCTGTGGGAACGCACCACTGGTCTGGTGCGAGGAGCAGGCACGGGCCTTACCTGGCTGGGGACACGCACCGTTGGACTGGTGCGTTGAGCTGGCACGGGTCGCACCGGGCTGGGGACACGCACCATTGGGCTGGTGCGCAGAGCAGGCGCGGGCGGTACCGGGCTGTTGGTGCGCACCGATGGTGTGGTGCGCTGGAGGCACCGGACTGGGAACTGGCGCTGGAGTACGACTGTTCCTGTCGTCCCTTCTCCACCGCCAATCCCCATCCTGTGAGGGTTTCTCCGGGAACCCCCACGAGTGAGGGAACAGAAGTACATCGTCGTCTTCCTCCGACTCCTCTGGGTACTCCTGCTCCCATGGCTGTAGGGGCTCCTCCTGGAACCCCCATGAGTGAGGGAACAGAAGCACATCGTCGTCGTCTTCCTCCGACTCCTCTCTGTACTCCTGCTCCCACGGCTGTAGGGGCTCCTCCTGGAACCCCCACGAGTGCAGTGGTCGGGGCTCTTCTCCCTCGATCCCCGACCACCTCCATAGCCCCCCCCCCAAAATCAGTTTGGGGGGTTTTCTAGGGCTCCAGGCTGGTCCTTTGCTTTTGCCCGTTGACGTTTCCCCCGTCTTCGGCGCCTCTGCTCCGGACACCAGCCCTCCTCCACCGCACGATAATGGGAGTATTCCTCCTCGGTAATTTTCCCCATACCGAGGAGGATATCTCCCAATGTCAAACTCCTTTGTGTCCCAGGGTGGTGGATCATTCTGTCACAATGCTGAGGATATAAGGGACGATATACGGAGCGCTCGTGGAGTGCCATCCTTTTTATTATATGAGTTGTTCTCACGAAGCATATAAACAAAAATGAGAGTATAACAAAACAGACTACAAACAAAAACACAGTGACTTACTTGCTTTCTGAACTCAAGGCAGACAAGCAGGAACAATGATCCACACACAGGTGGATGTGTGTGGGGCCTATATACTATCCCCAATCAGAGACAACTCTAGACAGCTGTCTCTGACCCCTCCCTGTGCTGTGGAAAACATCCTGCCTCGTCCCAGTGCCCAAGAAGGCACACCCCACTGTCCTGAATGACTTCAGACCTGTAGCGCTAACATCCCACATCATGAAGACCCTGGAAAGGTTAGTCCTCGCCCACCTCAGACCCCTGGTGTGTTCATCAATGGACCCCCTGCAGTTTGCATACCAGCGCAACATCGGGGTGGATGATGCAATCATCTACCTTCTGCAGAGGGCCTACTCTCACCTGGACAACGCAGGTTGCACTGTGAGGGTTATGTTTTTTGACTTCTCCAGTGCCTTCAATACCATTCAGCCCCTGCTACTGGGTGAGAAGATGAGGAGGATGAAAGTGGAAGCACCCTTAGTCTCTTGGGTCACGGACTATCTGTCCGGTAGGCCACAATTTGTGCGACTACAGAGCTGTGTGTCAGAACGGGCAGTTAGCAACACAGGGGCCCCCCAGGGAACGGTCCTGTCCCCCTTCCTGTTCACCCTCTACACCTCAGACTTCAGATATAACTCTGAAACATGCCACCTACAGAAGTTCTCGGATGACTCTGCTATTGTAGGGTGCATCAGGGTTGGGCAGGAGGAGGAGTACAGGAGCACAATCAGTGACTTTGTGTTGTGGTGTGAGCAGAACCACCTTCAGCTCAACATCAGCAAAAGAAAGGAGATGGTGGTGGACTTCAGGAGAACCAAGGCACAACTGACTGCAGTCCCTATACAGGGGATGGATGTGGAAATGGTTGGGTCATACAAGTTCCTGGGAGTCCATATGGACAACAGGCTGGAATGGGCCGGTAACACCGGGGCCCTGTACAAAAAGGGCCAGAGCCGACTCTACTTTCTGAGGAGGCTCAGGTCCTTCAACGTGTGCAGTAAACTACTGCATACCTTCTACCAGTCTGTGGTGGCCAGTGCCATCTTTTTTGCAGTGGTGTGCTGGGGAGCAAACATCAAAGCCGGTGATGCTTCTCGGGTAAATAAGCTGATCAGGAAGGCTAGCTCTGTCCTGGGGATGAGCCTTGACACTCTAGAGGAGGTGGTGGAGAGACGGATCCTGGCCAAACTGCTGGCCATCATGGACAACGTCACCCACCCTCTGCACGCTATGGTTATGACGCAGAGGAGCACTTTCAGTCACAGACTGATCCCACCACGGTGTGCCAGAGAGCGCTACAGGAGGTCCTTCCTGCCGGCGGCTATTAGACTATATAATGCCTCACCGGGGTGCCGTTCCGTCGGCAACATAGATTTGGAACTGTTGGGGTGCTAGGACCTAGTTTAACAATTATGCATCCATCCAATTATGCATCCACTCAGGACCTATTTATTCATACAGGTCTGTATATACATACTCATGTACAGTTGTTATATCATATCACATGCAATATTGTAAGTAATTATTGGACTTAACTTACGTAGGCATTCACTCAGGAATGCATATTAGTATCCTGCCAGTTGCACCTTTTCTCATTGCTTTTAGTATATCGAATATGCAATACGTGCAGTTGTCTATAATTAAACCCTGCGCACTATGGACTGTATTTTAAGGGAATTACTATTATTACCCCAAATGATATCATACACACATTTAGCTATTAAAGTATCTCTTCCTGTCATTTACCTGTACAGTTTGTGTAACCACGCAAGTATTCACTTATCTGTAAATATAACTGTATACCTAACTGTACAGCTAATTTAACCATGCAAAATTTTAACTTACCTGTTCATTTAGCCAGTCTGTCTATTAAGTAAACTATTATTACCCTCGCTCATATCATATGCATTTTTAGCTACTGAAGTATTTATCTCCCATCAACCTGTATAGTATAGTTAACCATCCAACATCCACCAACGTATAGTGTGCATATTCAGCCAACCACCCATACTATGCAATGTCCTTTTATAGCTTTTTTTTTTTGCACTCCAGATATCTTGTATTTCTATACTTTTTCATACTGCCGCTCTATGTATCATGTACCGTGTATCTGTCTTTTGTGTACTTTCGTTGTGGCATTTTGCACCTGCCCTGTGTTTTGTTGTAGCTGCTTGACAATGAAATTTCCCCCCCGGGGATCAATAAAGTACCTATCTATCTATCTATCTATCTATCTATCTATCTATCTATCTATCTATCTATCTATCTATCTATCTATCTATCTATCTATCTATCTATCTATCTATCTATCTATCTATCTATCTATCTATCTATCTATCTATCTATCTATCTATCTATCTATCTATCTATCTATCTATCTATCTATCTATCTATCTATCTATCTATCTATCTATCTATCTATCTATCTATCTATCTATCTATCTATCTTAGGGTGTGAGGACTTGATTGTGTGCCTTCCACTCCCCCTGGTGGGAGTAAGAGGCCTTACCACAACCAAGCCCTCACAGATAGAGACAGTATACGAATTTGAGAGACAGGTAGATAGATACAGATAGACAAAGATAGAGACAGATAGATAGAGATAGTGTAAGAAATAGAAATGGGAGAGAGAGAGAGAGAGAGAGAGAGAGAGAGATAGGCAGGTACAGGCAGCAGACTGAGGGATTCACCACACCATAAATTATGTCAGACAATGTGACCCCAGCTTCAGAGGTCAGAGTTTATGGAAACTAGATCTGGAGTAGGCGCTCCATGTGTAGAGAAGCTAATGGAATGCATCTAGGTCATATTACAGTTTTTTTCAATTGCTTACAGTTTTTTCCAATTGCTAACGCACTAAAATGACATGCACAGCACAATTATTTAAACTGACACACAGAGAGCAAAACCTCTTCTCAAGTCTCCAAAAGTCTAAACACATTTTCTGCTTTACACACATTTTGCAATTGAAAATGGCACTTTTTAAATGCACTGAACACGGTTCTCTGCATAAGACACAACAATCTGACATAAAGTCACATGTTTGCCTTTTCAAAACACTGCCATTCAAAATGACACTACATGAGCTAATTGGCCAAACACCTCAATGGTTAATTGTTAACACTTCAATCAGGATGTAAGCACTATGAAAAGACCACAGGTGAGCACCTTTTTTTTACAACAACAATGGAAGATGTTGCAGAGAGAGGAAGAGGAAGAGGAAGAGGAAGAGGGAGGGTGAGAATGAGAGGGTGAGGAAGAGTGAGAGATTGGGGTAGAGCAGGTAGAGGATTTCATGGCCAAAGAAGACAACAACTTTCAAAGGAAATCAGAGATTTAGTAGATCATGTCATCAACCATGGGCTGACAATGCGAGAGGCTGGACAGAGAGTGCAGCCAAACTTGAGCCGTTTTACTGTCGCCTCTGTCATCCGGACATTTAGACTGGAGAACAGGTATGTAACCAAAATGTAATGTAGTACACATGTAGTACACCCCATGTCATAGTGTATCAGTTGGGTGACACCTGTTTACTTAGTGTATGACATCAGCCATTCATGAACTGTACAAGTTTCCTGTACAATGTACTCTACTGTGGGGGAAAGATCTTTAGGCTGCATTGTCCAAGCCCTATATTTTTGTCTTTTTTGTTTTTCTAAAGGACTGAGAGACGAAACCATGGCGGAGGAAGGGGCCAAATGTTCACCGGGGTACAGGAAGCTGGCATTGTAAACTTGGTTTTGGAAAAGAATGAAATCAGATTACGAGAAATTCAAAGCCACATCATCCAAGACAACACCATATTCAACAACATTCAACGAGTCAGTCTGTCCACATTGGCTCGCATTCTCAAGCGAAACCGAATCAGAATGAAACAACTTTATAAGGTGCCGTTTGAGAGAAACTCTCAAAGAAACAAAGAGGTCAGACGAGCATATGTGGATGTAAGTACAATATTGACTGCAGTACACTACACGCAACACTGTTTCCCAGTGTACTGGATAACACCATATTGACTGATTTTTGTTCTTTATTTTCAGGGAGTACTGGAAATGGATGCTCATGCAATCCCACATGAGTTCATCTTTATAGATGAGGCTGGGTTCAACCTAGCAAAGACCAGAAGAAGGGGGAGAAACGTCATTGGCCACAGAGCCATTATAGATGTTCCTGGCCAACGTGGTGGGAATATCACAATGTGCGCTGCCATCTCCAGTATGCATGGTGTCCTCCACCGTCATGCCAACCTTGGACCATACAACACAGCCCATATTCTCACATTTCTGGACAGACTTCACAACATTCTCATACCACCAGAGCGTATGAATGATGCAGACCATCAAAGAAACCGGTACGTTTTAGTATGGGACAACGTGAGCTTTCATCGTGCAGCCCCAGTCCAAAACTGGTTTGCTGACCACCCAACATTTCTCGTGCAATACCTTCCACCATACTCATCATTTCTGAACCCCATAGAAGAGTTCTTTTCGGCATGGCGGTGGAAGGTATACGACCGGCAGCCCTTTGTGCGCATGCCTCTTGTGTAGGCCATGGAAGAGGCATGTGATGAGATTGATGTGGGTGCGATTCAGGGATGGATAAGGCACTCAAGGCGCTTCTTCCCTCGATGTCTGGCAAAGGAAAATATTGCCTGTGATGTTGACGTGGCCAGACCCAGCTGTGCGGCAAGATGCTGCCTAATTATTTTTCTTGCCTCTTTTTTTTACTGTAATATATTTTTTCATAAATTTTCTTTTTCAGTTTACTGTCTTTTGTGAGAATATTTTTGTTCAGTCCCATGTAAATATATCTGCTGTGCATATGTTGCACTGACTTGCTTACTGTAGTGAAAAATAAAAAAATAAATGTGTGTGTATCTGCAAATATTTCTGTGCATGTGAACAATCTGATACATATTTTAGTATTATGGCAAAGCATACTAAAGATGAGGGTGCTTTTCATTATGCCCAACAGTGTGTAGTTGGTTAGACAAAAAACTGGTAATATGAATGAAGTGTGTGCCATTTCGTGCAAAAGTTTGATTTTGATAATGCTATGTGTAGTTTCGGTTGCAGTGCTTCATTTTGCAGGATATATGAGGTATTTTGCAGTTTGGGTGTGTGGTTTTTGTCACGATGCGGAGTAATGGGACGATAAACGGAGCGCTGATGGAGCGTCATTCCTTTTTATTTTGGAGATGTATTCACAAGGCACAAAATAACAGAAAAGGAGATGACTTAAACAAACTAACAAAACACTATACAAAGCAAAGTAACTCACGTGCTGAAACACAAGGCAGACACGAACAATGATCCACACACAGGTGGATTTGTGTGGGGATTAAATACTATCCCCAATCAGAGACAACGCTAGACAGCTGTCTCTGATTGGGGATGATAATCTCCCTAGTTAGTGTGTGAGAGCTTGGTTGTGTGCCTCTCTCCTCCCCTAGGTGGGAGTAAGAGGCCTTACCACAACCAAGCCCTCACAGTTTTGTGAATTGTGTTAAGTATTTTGATAAAACCAGACTAGTTTGCAAAATTGTGTGTTAGCAATTGGAAAAAACTGTAAGCACAATTTTGAAAACAGGGCCCGATTTATCAAAACACTACACACAATTAGCACAACCCTACACCAAAGTAGCACAACACTTCAGATCATTTGCAAAATGGAACACTTTTGTCAAAACTATACACAACTTCATAAAAACAATATTTTGTTACCATAATAAACACACACATTTCATATGACTTCAATCTTTTTGAACCAGTTACACACTGCTGTTGCTAACCTAAAACACTTTTAGCAAGTCTAATTCTCAGTGATTAGAGTACTGTAAATGAAGTACACAGAGAAAGTGCAACTGTACAATAGTTCACCAAACACTACACAAGACCAATGCTGCAGACTGAGGAAAATATCATTGATTTATCTCCATATACCCAAATCAGTCAACATGTCAACATGGAGAATCACAACAAAACATGTCTCAGTTGTCATGTTACTACAGTAGTGTGCATAACACTGTTAGCTCAGCAAACAACAGACAAACGTAAAATACTGTATCCAGTACAGGTTACAATTACAGTAAATAACAACAACAACAAACATAAAAAATAATCAGAAAAAAACTGACAATATTGTACAGAAAATACTACAGTAAACATACTATACATTATCTCTTCGCCTAGCTGGATCTGGCCAACATCACAAGCAATATCCTCATTAGCAAGACAACGTGGGAAGAACCGTCTTGAATGTCGAATCCATCCTTGCACAGCTGCGGCGTCGACTTGGTCACAGGCGTCCTCCATGGCCTGAATGAGGGGTACCTGGGGATCGTAAACCTTCCACCGCCATGCAGAGAAAAACTCTTCGATAGGGTTTAGAAACGGAGAGTATGGTGGAAGGTATAGTACTGTCAACTGTGGATGGTGTTGAAACCAGTTCTGGACCAAAGCAGAGCGGTGGAATGACACATTGTCCCAGATGACAGTGTATTGTATCTGGTGCATTTCATTATCTGCTGTGACGATGTGGTGCAATCGGTCCAAAAATGCGAGAATGTGAGGTGTGTTGTAAGGGCCTATTTTGGCATGACGGAGGAGAACCCCATGTTGTGAAATGGCAGC
>CM042415.1:20121059-20203559 GCA_023634145.1 Thymallus thymallus | reverse complement strand
GCAATATCACAGAATAACCCGCCCAACCAGAGGCACCTTTTATTTTTTTTCACTTACCTGTTTTTTGTCATCTTCACCGTTAACTCTTTTCTTTTCTCACTCATATCCCTAGGTCTCCATGGACGGGCACGTGGGGGGAGCTGGGACACCCGGTAGGTCTCCAGAGCTGGAGGAGAGGCTCCAGGCCATGGAGACACAGGTCGCCGGGTTGGTTAAGGCTCTCGGGGATATGATGTCTCTCATGGCGGCACGATCGAGCGGGGAACACCCGGTGGCTTCACAGGGAGCTACTGCGCCCCCAGCACCCGATCGTGTGGAGTCTCGGCACGTCCCGAGAGGAGAACTCCGGAGAGCCACCCCAGACAAATATGATGGCAATCCGGAGGGTTGTCGTGGGTTCCTTCTTCAGTGCGAGCTGTATTTGGGCGATCAGCCAGTGCCCGATTCGGAGAAGGTCCACACGATGATCACTCTCCTCACGGGGCGTGCACTCGAGTGGGCAACGTCACTGTGGGAGAGCGGATCCGAAGAGTTACGGTCGGTTCCTAAATTCGTCGCTCAGTTCCGAGCCGTATTTGACCATCCAGCGGAGGGGAGAGATGCGGGCGAGCGGATTATGCGCCTTGCCCAGGGGAAGGGCACGGCCTCGGAGTATGCCCTGTCATTCCGGACGCTGGCGGCGTCCAGTGGGTGGAACGAGCCGGCTCTTAGGACCGCCTTCCGTAGGGGGCTGCGGGTGGAGGTCCAAATGGAGCTGGCCTGTGTGAGTCAATCTATGCCCCTGGACGCCTACATCGCCCGGGCCATTGCCATCGACGGTCAGCTCCGAGACCGTGACCAACTGGCGCGCCGCGCGCATTCTCCCCTTCCTCGATCCGAGCCGGAACATGAGCCGATGGAGGTGGGGATCACGAGACTCTCCGCAGAGGAGAGAGAGCGACGGAGTCGTCAGGGACTTTGTCTGTACTGCGGGGAGAGGGGTCATGTCAGGAGGGCATGCCCCTCTGTGCCAGCAGGACGCAGGAAAGGGGTAAGTGGCCGGATGGCTCAGGTGGGCACAGTAAGTGTTTTACGGGCTGAGAAAATCGCCAGACCTTTCTGCTGTTCAGTTGTGCTGTCTGGTAACTTCCCCGATTATGTATCCACAGCCCTGATTGACTCCGGAGCGGCGGGGAGTTTCATTGACCGGACTTTAGTTGACGCTCTCCGGCTGCCGTTGCGCCGTTTGAGGTCCTCCCTGCCAGTTCAGGCTCTGGATGGAAGGCCGGTGGGTTCCGGTTCTATTACCCACGTTACCCGTCCAGTCACCCTCACCATTCACGGCTGCCATCGAGAGAGGCTGGAATTGTTGGTGATCTCGTCGTCCATACATCCGGTCATCTTGGGACTTCCCTGGCTCCAGCAGCACAACCCTACCATCAGCTGGAGCGCACGGAGGATTCTGGGATGGTCGGATAAATGTAGGAAGACCTGTATTCCAACGACGGTAGGGGCAACATCGGTGGAGAGTCCGGAAAGTGCCCTCCCGGGGAACATTCCGCCCGAATATGAAGATCTACGCGGAGTGTTCTCCAAAGAAAAAGCCAAATGTCTCCCTCCACACCGTGATTGGGATTGTGCCATCGACCTGATGCCTGGTGGCATGCCTCCCCGGAAACGTATATATCCGCTCTCTATGGTCGAAACGGATAATATGGAGACGTATATCCGAGAGGCACTGGAGCAGGGGCATATTCGCCATTCTACGTCCCCTGCTTCAGCTAGCTTTTTTTTTGTGAAAAAGAGGGACGGGGGATTAAGGCCGTGCATTGACTATCGCGGACTAAATGAGGTGACAACGAAGTTCCGATATCCAATGCCCCTCGTTCCTGCGGCCATAGAGCAGCTACGGGGAGCGCGTTTCTTCACCAAGCTAGACCTCCGGAGCGCATACAACCTTATACGAATCCGGGAGGGAGATGAGTGGAAGACCGCATTTAGCACGGCGTCAGGTCACTATGAATACCTAGTGATGCCATATGGACTCGCCAATGCCCCCGCGGTATTCCAGTCTTTTCTGAATGAGGTATTTCGGGATATGTCGGGGAGGTATGTAGTGGTATATATCGATGATATCCTAGTGTACTCCCCGACGTTCTCAGAACACGTGACGCACGTTCGTGCTGTCCTCCGCCGTTTATTACAGAACCAGCTGTATGTCAAGGAGGAAAAATGCGCCTTCCACCAAACGGCCGTCTCCTTCCTCGGGTATCGTATTTCTCCGGAGGGGGTGAAGATGGAAGAGTTGAAGGTAGAGGCAGTCAGGTCATGGCCAGTCCCTCGGGACATTAAAGGGCTCCAAAGCTTCCTCGGTTTCACCAACTTTTACCGCCGGTTTATTAAGGGCTATAGCTCCATCGCAGCGCCACTCACGTCGTTGTTGAAAGGAAACCCTCAACGCCTCACCTGGACCCCGAGTGCCGAGAAGGCTTTTCTCGACCTGAAGGGCCGATTCACCACAGCTCCTCTGCTCCGCCACCCAGACCCGCTGAAGCCCTTCACGGTCGAGGTAGACGCATCGGAGGTCGGGGTAGGGGCGGTCCTCTCTCAGCAGCAGGGGAACCCTCCCCTGCTCTACCCCTGTGCGTACTTTTCCAAAAAGCTGACTGCTGCAGAGAGGAACTACGACGTGGGTGACCGAGAGCTACTGGCGGTAAAGTTGGCATTGGAGGAGTGGAGACATTGGCTAGAGGGCGCTCATGAGCCGTTCACTGTCCTGACGGATCATCGGAACCTGGAATACGTCAGGGCAGCCCGGCGCCTTAACCCCCGACAGGCCCGCTGGACTTTGTTTTTTGAGCGCTTCCAGTTCACCCTGACCTATCGCCCGGGAACAAAAAATGGCAGGGCGGACGCACTCTCCCGCATCCACGACCGGGGGGCAGAGACGAGGCAGGACGTCCCCATCCTGCCTCCATCATGTATTGTAGGACCCGTCTCCTGGGACATCGACACAGAGATTCAACGAGCAGGGAGACGGGATCCTACCCCAGCAACCTGCCCTCCGGGTAAGGTCTACGTTCCAAGGAGAGTGCGGGGAAGGCTGGTAACCTGGGCACACACAACACCTGCCACCGGGCACTCAGGTATCAGTCGGACCCTGGAGGCGCTCCGGGAGAAGTATTGGTGGCCGGGCATGGGGAGGACTGTGCGTCATTATGTACTGTCTTGTGTGGTGTGCGCACAGTCCAAGGCGCCGAGAACGGCTCCAACAGGAAAGCTCCATCCCCTACCAGTACCTCAGCGGCCTTGGACTCACATCGCGGTAGATTTCCTCACCGATCTACCGCCAGCAGAGGGGAAGACCACCATCGCCGTGGTAGTGGACCGGTTCTCTAAGATGGTGCGCTTCATACCACTACCCGGCCTCCCCTCTGCTCTACAGTTCGCTGAGGTGCTCTTTCAACAGGTCTTCCGACAGTATGGACTTCCGGAGGACATCGTGTCTGACCGGGGTCCCCAGTTCACCTCTCGTGTGTGGAAGGTGTTCATGTCCAAACTGGGGGTCGCGGTCAGTCTCACATCCGGGTACCACCCTCAGGCGAATGGGCAAGCGGAGCGCACCAACCAAGAACTGGGGAGGTTCCTTCGGGCGTATTGCATGGAACAGCCAGGTGAGTGGACCCGTTTCCTTCCCTGGGCGGAATACGCTCAGAACTCCCTGCGCCACGCCTCCACTGGTCTGACCCCCTTCCAGGTGGTACTGGGTTTTCAGCCCCGTTTGTGCCCCTGGGGGAGGGGTTCTAGTGAAATTCAGGCGGTGGAGGAGTGGTTTGGGAAGGCTGAGGGAGTCTGGTCCGCCGCTAGGGTCCGTCTGCAGCAGGCAGTTCTGCAGCAAAAGACACAGGCGGACAGGCGGCGGAGTGAGGCTCCAGTGTTCCACCCAGGGGATAAAGCCTGGCTGTCCACGAGGAACCTCCAGCTCCGTTTGCCCAGTCATAAGCTAGAACCCCGGTATGTGGGACCATTCACGGTCCTTCGGAGAGTGAACGAGGTCACCTATAGGTTGAGACTCACACCACCTTATAACAACCTGTCTCCCTCTTTCCATGTCTCTCTCCTCAGACCGGTGGTTCCTGGTCCACTAGGGGGGTCCGGACCTGCAGTGGCGCCTCCACCACCAACGGAGGTAGCTGGGGGTCTGGCATATCGAGTGGACAAGGTGCTGGACTCTCGGCTACGGCAGGGTCGGATCCAGTACCTGGTGGACTGGGCGGGATACGGCCCTGAGGAGCGTAGCTGGGTTCGGGCGGCGGACATCTGCGATCCGTCACTTACCACAGAGTTCCATGCTCGCCGTCCGGATCGACCAGCACCTCGCCCTCGGGGTCGTCCAGGGCGCCGGCGAGTGGCGACGTCGGGAGCCGCGCCTAGGGGGGGGGGTACTGTAACGAATGCCCCGCGCAGAGCACCGGTCCCTCCTCCTCTCCAGCGATCATCCTCGCCGGCGTTCTAACCGGCGGTCGGGGGAAGATGGTAGCAACACCCTGATGACCCACACCTGTTCCTCATCGGTCATCAGGGTCACTATTTAACTCCATGTTTTCTGTTCAACCCTTGCGGGTTATTAGTCTTTCTATGTGTATTGCTGTCTTTTCTTTATTAAATTCCTATATACGCTAATTTCCTCTCTCTCGCTCGTTCTTAGCCTCATCACTCACTTTCACCCCTCGCAATATCACACTGCTCCATGGATTGAAGATGAAAACCTGTCCATCTCTCTGAGCTGTCTGAGTGAGGTGAGGTTTTATACTATTGATCCTGGCTACTGAATATTCTTTTCGCCTCCTCAAACTTTTCGAAGTGTTTCTGTAATTGCTGCTGTCATCAGGTTCCTGTGCCAGAGGCCACATCCATTACATCAGCAATTCATTACATTATGATCGTAAGTCAGCTGGGAATGAAATATTTGCATTTACATCCTTTTGTAGATCCAGGTTCCTGACGTAACTGTAATATGCCAACTCTACGAAAAGATGTAGAATGCAGAGTCTGGGTTTCATCAGTTTCATCAGTTTTGTGTGTGTGTGTGTGTGTGTACATGTGTGTGTGTCGTTGATTAAATCCTTGCACGGTATGTGAGTGTGTGTGTATGGCTGAGTCAACGTGATGAAAGGCCTTCAGTGTGTATGATAATATGGTATACCATATTCACTCCTATTGTGTTTCTATCAATAACTCAACTTTTCACACTCATCGATTTTGTCTTATGTCTGAGTCCTATCGCCCATAGGGACGTCTGTTGATGGTTTATCACAAAGTTGTGATGTTGTAAAAATACACAAGTGTGTAGAAATCCCTGGCTCTCTTTATAAAGCCCAGGAGTGACAGGAAATCCATATTAGTCGTATGCAATTACATCCATGCTGATTCGGTGAAAAGACCGAATGCTTTTTATTGCGTCAAGGCCATGGAGGAGCTGAGCTAGGTCTGACCCCGCCACCCGGCAACCCGGCCACCCCGGCCCCAGTCTCTCTCTCTTTCCACTTCTCTGCTCACTACTGTCCCCTAGAGCCCCAGTACACACACACAGGCGCGCGCATTCACGCACACAACAACAGACAAACACACACAAACAAATCATATAATTAAAACTTTCTTCATAAATACCTATATGAATATAGCAACCTTGTGAAATATTGTCTCCCTCATATTATCCAAAATATCTATGTACATTTTGTGTTGCATCCATATTGTTGTGTAGGGCATAAGGCCTCCTTTATGCTGTCTATTTCATCATGCTAAGCACATATGAATTTTTTGTGTTCCAAGAGCATTTCCTATAATTTGTTGATAGAAGCTAAATGAATCATGAGAAAATCTTTAAGTTCTTCCGAACACTAGCAATGGACATTGGAAAAACATTGAGAAATGTTTACCAAGCTTTGTGAAATATTTTTTTATTTTCCCAATAGCATTTTCCCAAGCTATATCCTGTGAAACCGTAAACACTTTTCTATCTAAACTCTCTCCTAGCAGTACCATTAAACTCTTGACTGAGGGGAAGGTGAAGGGTTGTTGTGATGGTATGGTGTGCGTTGGTTGGTTGGGTGGACAGGATGTACAGTAGATACCCAACAGAGCTGATTTCTCTCATAGTAGGAAAATAAGGAGTACCCTGGTTGACACACACACTCCAGCGGCAGGCAGCTCTCTCTCTCTCTGTTGGTCACGGACCATAACGCCAGCTCCTGGCTTGATACAGCACAGCTCAGGCTGGAATTACCCCAAATTATGAAATAAACTTGGCTGCTTGAAACTGTACAATATATACAGTATACACTACCGTTCAAAAGTTTGGGGTAATTTAGAAATGTCCTAGTTTTTGAAAGAAAAGCACATTTTTTGTCCATTAAAATAACATAAAATACTGTGCAGACCTTTATTTAACTAGGCAAGTCAGTTAAGAACAAATTCTTATTTACAATGACGGCCTAACCCGGCCAAACCTGAACGACACTGGGCCAATTGTGCGCTGCCGTATGGGACTCCCAATCACAGCCGGATGTGACGCAGCCTGGATTAAAACGAGGGACTGCAGTGACACCTCTTGCACTGAGATACAGTGCCTTAAACCGCTGCACCACTCAGGAGCCCCTTTTACAACATTGTTAATGTTAATGTTGTAAAAACGTTATCAGCAACCATCACTCCTGTGTTCTAATGGCACGTTGTGTTAGCCAATCCAAGTTTATTATTTCAGGCTAATTGATCATTAGAAAACCATTTTGCAATTATGTTAGCACAGCTGAAAACTGTTGTGCTGATTAAAGAAGCAATAAAACTGGCCTTTAGACTAGTTGAGTATCTGGAGCATCAGCATTTGTGGGTTCGATTACAGGCTCAAAATGGCCAGAAACAAATAACTTTCTTCTGAAACGTATTCTTGTTCTGAGAATTGAAGGCTTTTCCATGTGAGACATTGCCAAGAAACTTGCAAATAGTAATTTACAACATTAACAATGTCTACACTGTATTTCTGATCTATTTGATGTTATTTGAATGGACAAAAAATTACTTTTATTTAAAAAAGAAGGACATTTCTAAGTGACCCCAAACTTTTGAACGGTAGTGTATATACAGTATGTATGCCAAGAGTGTGCAAAGCTGTCATTAAGGAAAAGGGTGGCTATTTGAAGAATCTCAAATATAAAATGTATGTTGATTTGTTTAACACTTTTTGGTTACTACATGATTCCATATGTGTTAGGTCATAGTTTTGATGTTTTCACTTTTATTCTACAATCTAAAAAATTGTGCAACTAAAGAAAAACCTTGAATGTATATACAGTGGGGAGAACAAGTATTTGATACACTGCCGATTTTGCCTACTTACAAAGCATGTAGAGGTCTGTCATTTTTATCATAGGTACACTTCAACTGTGAGAGACGGAAATGCAGAAAATCACATTGTATGATTTTTAAATAATTAATTTGCATTTTATTGCATGACATAAGTATTTGATCACCTACCAACCAGTAAGAATTCCGGCTCTCACAGACTCACAGTCTTTCTTTATGAAGCCCTCCTGTTCGCCACTCATTACCTATATTAACTGCACCTGTTTGAAGTCGTTACCTGTATAAAAGACACCTGTCCACACACTCAATCAAACAGACTCCACCTCTCCACAATGGCCAAGGCCAGAGAGCTGTGTAAGGACATCAGGGATACAATTGTAGACCTGCACAAGGCTGGGATGGGCTACAGGATAATAGGCAAGCAGCTTGGTGAGAAGGCAACAACTGTTGGTGCAATTATTAGAAAATGGAAGAAGTTCAAGATGATGGTCAATCTCCCTCGGTCTGGGGAACCATGCAAGATCTCACCTCGTGGGGCATCAATGATCATGAGGAAGGTGAGGGATCAGCCCAGAACTACACGGCAGGACCTGGTCAATGATCTGAAGAGAGCTGGGACCACAGTCTCAAAGAAAACCATTAGTAACACACTACGCCGTCATGGATTAAAATCCTGCAGCGCACGCAAGGTCCCCCTGCTCAAGCCAGCGCATGTCCAGGCCCGTCTGAAGTTTGCCAATGACCATCTGGATGATCCAGAGGAGGAATGGGAGAAGGTCATGTGGTCTGATGAGACAAAAATAGAGCTTTTTGGTCTAAACTCCACTCGCCGTGTTTGGAGGAAGAAGAAGGATGAGTACAACACCAAGAACACCATCCCAACCGTGAAGCATGGAGGTGGAAACATCATTCTTTGGGGATGCTTTTCTGCAAAGGGGACAGGACGACTGCACCGTATTGAGGGGAGGATGGATGGGGCCATGTATCGCGAGATCTTGGCCAACAACCTCCTTCCCTCAGTAAGAGCATTGAAGATGGGTCGCGGCTGGGTCTTCCAGCATGACAACGACCCGAAACACACAGCCAGGGCAATTAAGGAGTGGCTCCGTAAGAAGCATCTCAAGGTCCTGGAGTGGCCTAGCCAGTCTCCAGACCTGAACCCAATAGAAAATCTTTGGAGGGAGCTGAAAGTCCGTACTGCCCAGCGACAGCCCCGAAACCTGAAGGATCTGTATGGAGGAGTGGGCCAAAATCCCTGCTGCAGTGTGTGCAAACCTGGTCAAGAACTACAGGAAACGTATGATCTCTGTAATTGCAAACAAAGGTTTCTGTACCAAATATTAAGTTCTGCTTTTCTGATGTATCAAATACTTATGTCATGCAATAAAATGCAAATTAATTACTTAAAAATCATACAATGTGATTTTCTGGATTTTTGTTTTAGATTCCGTCACTCACAGTTGAAGAGTACCTATGATAAAAATTACAGACTTCTACATGCTTTGTAAGTGGGAAAACCTGCAAAATCAGCAGTGTATCAAATACTTGTTCTCCCCACTGTATATATATATATATAAACACATACAGACACATAAACACACATGCATGCATGCATGCTCACACATACACACGCACATGCGAGTGCACTTATAGCTTGTGCAGTTACATGTTCAAACGTAATCTCTTTCCAGCTCTGTATTCCAATTAACGTTGTGAGATCATCATTAAAATACCATAACAACAAAGCATCTAAAGCCCATTCATACAGGATAATTATGTAGAAAATGCCATTAATGATGGTAATAAATCAAGGATCAAAAACAGCTGCAGACACTCAGAAGTATTTATTACACATGAATAGAGGAGAAGTGACATTTATATAACCATTCTGTCAATGTTACTACATTATAATGGAGATGTGAGTGGAAGGAAAAACCCATGCTGCCACACACACACACACACACACACACACATACACACACACACAAATGCACACACACACATGCACACACACACACACACACACACACACACACACACATACATACAAACACACACCCACGCAAACATACATACACACACACACAAATGCATACACACATACACACACACACACACACACATACATACAAACACACACCCACGCAAACATACATACACACACACACAAATGCATACACACATACACACACACACACACACATACATACAAACACACACCCACCCACGCAAACATACATACACACACACACAAATGCATACACACATACACACACACACACACACACACACACACACACACACACACACACACACACACATAGACACTCTGTTTAGTGTTTACTCCCCTCACCTGAGCGGAGGACAGGGTTTCTGAGTGCAGGACAGGTTATATGGCAAGTTGTATGATGGAGAGGTGAGGTTTGTTGGCTCTCTGCAGGTGGCAGTGCTCCCCTCTGCCTGTCTGAACCTGACAGGTGTCTGCAGGCTAAATATAGACACTTGGCTTGTTAGCTCCTCACTCGACGTATCGATCCCAAATCCCACGCACCTACCTGTCACTGTATGTGTGTGTCTGTGTGAGTGTGCCTGTAACTGTGTTCCCAGCATCCCCGGCACTCCAGGAAATGTGTGGGCTCTTGACCAATGATTCACATTCTGTTCAACCATGCCAGAATGATGTAGAAAACACATTCCTTTGGACAAACTATACAATGCAACTTGGATTTGTCTTGAATTATAAGGGAAAGCATATACTTCCCAGTGTTATCTGTTTACAGGTGAGTTCTATTTTAGTGATACAGTTTTCTTCCTCTGGTCTGGACTGTGTCAGATCTATGGGACACGGTCGGATCTGGTCTGGTTTGTTCTAATCTGCTCTGGTTTGGTCTAGTCTAGCCTGGTTTGGTTTGTTTCTGGTCTGGTTTGTTCTAATCTGCTCTGGTTTGGTCCAGTCTGGCCTGGTCTGGTTTGTTTCTGGTCTGGTTTGTTCTAATCTGCTCTGGTTTGGTCCAGTCTGGCCTGGTCTGGTTTCTCCCATTATGGTTAGATCCCAGGGACATGGAGGATAATGAGGAGATGACTCCATTACCGACCGCTTCCCTCTGAAGATCCCCTTCAGCCCCGGAACACCCAGAACATACCGCCTGGACGGGAGCAGGCAGCACCAAATTGATATGCAAAACATAGGAATACCGGGCAAGACGAATGGACTGCGAACAGGGAAGTGAAGTGGGAAATGGATTTTAAAGTCGCCCTGCATAGCGTTTGCAAGTGGCATTTAGAATAAGAAAGACTTGGAGTCAGTCACTAAAGCAGTGTGCTGCCAAAGAGCTATGGGTCTGTTGTAATTATGCTCATTAAAGAAGATTTAAGTCTCAACACGGACTTGAGGCCTCTGTTACGCACACACCTCAACCATGAACAGAACTAGTCAGATCAACTGAAGGTCATGTGAGTAGAGTGATGATACCGAATCAAATAGCCAATATGTTGATAAGAAATTACCCACCATGCCCTTAGAAGCATTAGTGGTAGCTAGTAATCAGTTGTTTTACTGGGAATATCTTAGTATCTAATCAGTTTACTCTGAAAACACAGTAGGGTTGGTACTGAGACAAAACTGAATAGGTAGGCCTAACTAAGCTGGAAATTATTTGTATAAACTCAACCCGAACCATAATGCTAATGGTGTTTTTTTTCTGTCAAATACAGTGCTCAAGTTTTTATCATCATTCGTGAAGCTGCATTAAATGACTGACTATGACTAGATGAGTATGTACTGTAGAGTCAGAGTAGGTAGATTTAGATGTCCACTTGACTCCAGGAGACAGCAGAGTAATGGAGACGCTGGAGGGGTGAGAGGCTGATAACGGATAAATGTTCAGAGTGTTCTGAGAAGTTTGAGGTAATGCATTTCTTTTCTTCTTAAGGATAACCCCTTTAATTAGTCTCATCAGTGATGGAGCCACCTCCGTTCTGCTCTTCCCCTGCTGCTGTAATTAATTAATTCAATCAATATTTATGTTCCATTTACAGCAGGCAATTCATCTCCTTTCTTGCTTCTCTCTCCAGTTCCAACGTTTTTACAGCAAATTGATTTCAAAGATTACTTAATTGAATCACCAATATGGAATACTGAGTACAACATGATTGAAGGAGGCGAATTCTGGCAAAGTGTGAAAAATGAATTGTGAAAGATCCCGCGGTTCCCCAAATACCTCAGATGGCCCCTAGCTCTACCTTTAGGAGTGGGATGGAAGTGGGAGGATTATTTGAGCCCGTATTCACAGAATCTCAGAGTAGGAGGGCTGATCTAGGATCAGGTCCCCTCTGTCCATATAACAATAGCTTCTACTCTGAGACTCTTTCTGAATACCGACCCTGAAGCATTTGTTTTCCTTAATGCCAATGAATAGGAGCCTCATGTAGAGATTGGTGTGATGAGAGCTACAATGGTCTTGGTGGTAGCTACTGCTGTCTGCAACCTAAGCTCTATACAATTTGAATCCAAAGTGATTTTACTGGTTAATAGATGTTGTTTGTTATGCCCACAAGAGAGGCAGGTAGCAATGCTCATACAGATGAGTGATTACTGAAACAACATGGAGGCAGGAATCATTCCCTAATAACACGTCTTTCCCTGCTGGTAGAAGATTTGTTTTCTGGCTTAACGATTGGTTTGTTCATCCTTAATAGCATCAACAGCGATGAGAGAGAGAAACATTTTTATAAATAGTTTGGCATAAAATAAACAGAGGCTTTTATTTGTCGTCAATCAAGACCTGGTAGTGAGGGTAAAGATTGCACATATATTTTAGTAAGAAACTTTTCAAACTATTTTTGATGTAGACTAATCTAACTTTTCCTTGCTGTTCTGGATGCACACACGGTGCGGGACTGAATTGATTGTGCATTGAAAAGCTGGCAACTCCAGCTCTCTCAGATGCAGAGCATCTCAAATGAATAAAGCTGGTTGGAGTACACAGTGCTCACGCTGTTCACATTTGCGATTCCTGCTGAACGCGGTCTACAATTGTCTTAATCACATGTTCCGCCATGCTTCTGAGGGTGTGTGTGTATGTGTGTGTTTACATGCATGTGTGTGTGTGTGTGTGTGTGCGTCTGTGTGTGTTTGCGTGTGTGTGTTTACTTGATCTTTACATCTCACTGTGAAGTGAAACATTCTCTCATATGTTCAGTATGCCAAGATACGTTGTTTCATGATGTTCTTTGTTATTTGGTTGAATAGAGGAAGATGAGAAATCCTCAATAGATGTTAGCTGTTTGACAGCCGCTGAGAGTTCCGTATAATTGTTTGTCTGCAGGCTAAAGGGTGGAGTAGTAGCCCTGAAGGAAGTTTTATTTTACTCTTCTTGTGAGAAGTTTTAATCCCTTGTTTGTTGAAGGTCAGAAGGAATGGCAGTATAGTCTTCAGTGGAGAGAGGAAGAAACAAAGGATGAGGAGAGAGAGCAAGATCGAGAGAGAGAGAGAGAGAGAGAGAGAGAGCAAGTTAGAGAGAGAGAGAGACAGAGTGAGAGAGAGAGAGAGAGAGAGAGAGAGAGAGAACAGAGCTCACATTTAACTTATTTATTATTAGCAGCTTTTTCAAGCATGAAAGATTCATAATGTTTTCATTTTCTTTCGCTTAGCAGATGTCGTAAAGGAAAAGGGATATTATAAGAATTTTACGATGACAAAGTTCTTTGGTTAACAACTTTTCAAAACACTTAGTTGGTACACATTCACCCACACACAGGCGTGCACACAAACGCGTGCACACACACACATAAACACACCCCGCACACACACCCATTGCCTGACATACTCTCACCTAGGTTGACCTCTCTCATGTCACCTCATTGCTCTGGCAGCATCTTCCATCCTCTCTCCCTCTCCTTCTGGACACAATCCATTATCTGACGCCTACAGAAACAATATACCAGAAAGAAGCTGCTCTCTGCTCGCTGCCTGGGGGCTTTAGTACCCTCCACTTCCTCGTCACTATCTCCAGCGGAGGGTCAGTCAAAGCCAGCCCCAGCCAGTCTACAGATCATGTAAATCAGTATGCCAGCCAGGGCCACTGCTGGCACCCTACACCCCCATCACAATGGGCCTCCCTCCTTTGCCGCTTCCATCTCTTCTCTCTTTTGATTCCTTTTAATTGATGTCATCTAATTCCCTCCCCTACCATTTCTTAATTACGTCAGCATTCTTTTAGAATATCACAATGTATAATGGCTGCCGCCAGTGGGAACATTTGACCCCTCGGCTGATTGAAAAATTAAAACCCAAGGGAAAAAAGAGCTGGCCCCGAGGGAAGAAAGTAGCCCACAGCAGTTTTTGAAGTAGTCGTCGATGAAAGTTTGAGATTGAGGTAGAAAGTCAGTTTAAAGGAGTACTTTTATACTGCTACGTGACAATTTAAAGTTGGGGTTCTGGGAGGGTAGGCACCGTAAATCTGGAAGTTTAAGTTTAGCCATACACAGTTTTCATTGTAGGGAAATAGCTTTACCTTCCGGTCTGTCTGAAGGTTATTATTTCTGCCAAATATACTTAGGTGGTTGAAATACTACGTTGACCTACAGTACATGCCACTGGCAGTTGAAGTAAGGTGCACGCAGTCTCCATTGGTCTCTATAGGTTTTCATAATTTCAGCCATAATGTTGCAGCAGGTCCATGGTTATCATTATATGAAGGAGATAATGTTGCAGCAGGTCCATGGTTCCCTTTCGAGGGAACTCGAACTGCGTCGAACGACACTTTGGGGGGAATGCCCCTCAGTGTAGCGCCTCTGAAGCATGAATGAAACTAAGCCAATCTTGATTGGTGTTGCGTCATGACGTAACGTGTGACGGCATAAGCGAAAGCTACAAAAGGACGTCGGCACACAAACAGAGTTAGCTTTCTGTTCTTCAGCAAGCGCTCTCTGTCGTGTGTGTCTTATTTGGTGTTGTCTGTCAGCAAAATATATTATGGCGAGTCAGAGCTACAAGCGGTGTGTGCATCCCTGCCCTCGTTACATCACGGGTGGGGACACACACCAATTGTGTGTGCACTGTTTGGGAGCGCAGCACGCGTGGGCAGCTCTCGAGGGGGCTGCTTGCATGGATTGTGAAGCTTTATCGATCCGAGTGCTGCGCTCCCGCCTGGCTATCTTTAATGATGATGGCCAGGCTCGCGAACCCAGTGGTGCGGGTCCCGCGTCCGTTGAGGCGGCGCGGCGGCGCTCATCACGGGGCTTGCAAATGGATCTGACAGGGGATCCTGAGACTGCCGAGGCACTTTCTCAGGAATCCTCTGCCAGTTCCGATGTTCTCCCGCCTCGTGCGGAAGCCCGCCCCACGGCTTCTTCCTCACGAGCGGAGAACCCGATGCTCGAGCTGTCTGCTTCCGAGGAAGCGGACGCGCTCAGCATCGAGGGCGGGGACTATGGAGATGACTCGCCAATCCATGTCCCCGCATATGAGGAGCTGGTGGAGGTTGTCTCTCGTGCCGTTTAAATATTAGTTGGCCACGTGAAAGGCAGGAAGTGCAAAATAAAAGCAAGTTGGATGAGCGCTTCCTGCAGCACAGAGAGCAGCCTCAGCGCCGGGGTCTGCCATTTTTTCCCGATTTACACAACGAGTTGTCCAAATCGTGGAACACACCATATACATCTCGCTTGTCCAACCCCCCTATCCTTGATTATAGTAACATCACAGGGGCCAGAGATAATGGCTACGGGATGATGCCTCGGGTGGAAGAGCCTTTGGCTAGTTATCTTTCACCCGACATTGCGTCATCCCTGAAGACCCCGGTGCTGCCCACCAAACCCTGCCGTGATACATCTAATTTGGTGGTCAGGGCTTATATGGCTGCGGGTCGGGCTGGTGCCAGTCTGCACACTATGGCGGTGCTGCAGGCTTACCAGGCCGACCTTCTTAAAGATATTTATGAGGGCGAGGGACCAGCACCTGATGATATAGCCGAATTACGTAGGGCTGCCGACTTGTCTCTCCGTGTCACCAAGGAAACGACCCGCGCTATCGGCCGTTCTATGGCAGCTATGGTGGTCACGGAGAGACACCTCTGGCTGAATTTATCGGGCATCAAGGAGAAAGACAGGGCTTTCCTCCTTGATGCCCCGATTTCGCCTTCTGACCTGTTCGGCGACTCCGTTAGCACGGTCGTCGACAGGTATCAGGAGGCGAAAAAACAGTCGGCAGCCTTTAAGCAATATCTCCCTCGCCGCTCAAAACCGAAGAATTCTGCCCCCGGTGGGCAGCCGCAGCCATCTGCCAGCTCCTCCGGCCATAGACAGGCACAAAGAGAGAGCGTTGCATCTAGAGCCCCCCCTCAAGCAGCTTGGGGGCATAGACAGCGCTCTCAGCCGAAGCCTCAGCAGAAGCAGGGCGACCTGAGGGCCGTCCTGCAGGCGAAAAAGGCTTCGGCAAAGAGATCCTAACCAAAGTAGGATCTCTGCAGGAAATCGATGTCGACTTCCCGCCGTCAAGTGCGCTTCGGGACGCATCGGTTTCCAGCGAACGCACGCTGCACTGTCCGCCCCACAGGCCTGCGGCCAGGCAGCGCTCGCGTCCGCACACCGAGAATCGTTTTCGATCAAACCCTGCCGGAGAGCCGCCTCAGGGGGTCGAGAACGAATCTCGAACGAATCTCGAACGATACCCGAAACCAGCCTCGAGAGGCTGGTTTCGGGTATCGTAAAATATTTCGATGCATGGAAAAATCTAACAAATATTTCTCCTTGGGCCTTGCACAACATTCAAAGGGGGTACAGGCTGCAGTTCGGTTTCCGCCCACCAAAATTCAGCGGGGTGGTCTTGACTGTAGTCGACCCAGAGCAGGGTCGGGTATTGGAACAAGAAGTAAACTCCCTGCTGATAAAGGAGGCTATAGAGCAAATCCCTCCACCAGACAGGGAGTCCGGGTTTTACAGCCTCTACTTCATAGTTCCCAAGAAGGATGGGGGGTTGCGTCCAATAATAGATCTCAGGCACTTGAATCGGTCTCTGAGGAGGTTCAGGTTCAAGATGCTCACTATTCCCATGAACCAAATTCAATCCGAGGATTGGTTTGTCACGATAGATCTGAAGGACGCATACTTCCACATATCCATCCTTCCATCTCACAGGAAGTTCCTGAGGTTCGCTTTCGGGGGCGAAGTGTTCTTCCGTTCGGCCTAGCTCTCTCCCCTCGCACATTTACCAAATGCATGGATGCAACTCTAGCGCCCCTGAGGCTTCAGGGTATCAGGGTGCTCAACTATATCGACGACTGGCTTATTATTGCCCAGCCACAAGAGCTGGCAGTTCGGCATCGAGATGTAGTCCTTGCCCACATCCAGAGCCTGGGGTTGAGACTCAACACGAAAAAAAAGTGTGTTGGCACCAGCCCAGAGAACCACGTTCCTGGGAGTGGTGTGGGACTCGGTCACGATGCGGGCACAGTTGTCTCCCGCACGGATCGAGTCCATCCTGGCCACGGTGTCCAGGATAAAACTAGGCCAAGCCATCACTGTGAAACATTTTCAGAGAGTGTTAGGGCTCATGGCAGCAGCGTCCAACATCATTCCATTCGGCCTGCTGCACATGAGGGCCCTGCAGTGGTGGTTGAAAACCAAGGGGTTCTCCCCGAAGGGGAACCCCTGCCGCATGATTAGGGTTACGCGCAGATGCCTTCGTTCCCTATCTATGTGGAACAAAACTTGGTGTTGGGAGCGGCATGTCGCCGGGGAATGGAGACTCCATTCCCATCACTAGGGACCTGCTGACACAGGCAGAGGGCTCAATATTTCACCCTCGGCCGGAACTATGGAAACTGTGAGTTTGGCCCCTGAGGGGGCTCAATACCGAGAGGCTGGCCTGTCAGCAGGAGTAGTAGAGACCTTACTCAGCTCTAGAGCTCCCTCCACAAGGAAATTGTACGGCCTAAAATGGAATGCTTTCACCGTATGGTGTAGAGAGAGTGAGGTGGATCCAGTTAACTGCCCGGTGGCTTCAGTGCTGGAGTTCCTCCAAGATCGCTTCTCGGCTGGTCTTACCCCGTCCACACTCAAGGTGTACGTGGCGGCCATTGCGGATTTCCACACTCCTCTGGGTGATGGGCCTCTGGGGAGACATCAGTTGGTCGTACGTTTCCTCCGTGGGGCTTGGAGGATGAGACCTGCGGCTCGTACCAGAGTTCCCACGTGGGACCTGGCAGTGGTTCTCGAAGGGCTGGTCGAGGCCCCCTTCGAACCTCTGGAGTCGGCTGAGGCCAAGAACCTTTCTCTAAAGGTAGCTTTTTTGCTATTACTTCTCTGAGGAGAGTAGGAGATCTTCAGGCGCTCACGGCCTACGGTTCTGCAGGCGTTTCATCCTCCACCCCACGTGACGGCGGATGAAGAGAGACTTCATTTGCTCTGCCCTGTCAGAGCTCTCAAAATATATATTCAGAGGTCCTCTTCATGGCGGAAGTCAGACCAGTTGCTAGTGTGTTTCGGGTCGCCCAAGAAGGGGCTTCCCGAGTCCAAGCAGACCCTTAGCAACTGGATTGTTCAAGCTATATCTATGGCCTATCAGGTGCACAGTTTGCCTTCACCTTTGGCCGTGAGGGCTCATTCAACCAGAGGCATGGAGTCCTCCAGCCCTCCTTTCAGGGGCCCCGATCCAAGAAGTGTGTGATGCAGCAGGATGTGCCAACCCTCATACTTTCATTAGATTTTATATCCTGGACATTCCATCTACGCCTGGCACCCTTGTGCTCTCGTCCTAAGTGTGCCTGTGCGCAGCTTCACACTGGGACAGGCAGGACTCGTTGTGGCATAGTGGGTACTCGTTCCCCCAAAGTGTCGTTCGACGCAGTTCGAGTTCCCTCGAAAGGGAACGTCTCGGGTTACGACTGTAACCCTTGTTCCCTGAGATAGGGAACGAGAACTGCGTCTCTTCGCCACGCCTTCCCCTGCCTGGAGCGCTTGCTTCATCACAGAAGCTAACTCTGTTTGTGTGCCGACGTCCTTTTGTAGCTTCCGCTTATGCCGTCACACGTTATGTCATGACGCAACACCAATCAAGATTGGCTTAGTTTCATTCATGCTTCAGAGGCGCTACACTGAGGGGCGTTCCCCCCAAAGTGTCGTTCGACGCAGTTCTCGTTCCCTATCTCGGGGAACAAGGGTTACAGTCGTAACCCGAGACGTTAACATTAAATGAAGGAGATAATGTTGAATTGCATTACCTTTCTTTCCCTGCTGTTCTATAATCAGTCTGGTGACACCGCTAACGTTTTTTTTTGTCAGTAATGGAGTGGGAGGAGCCACACAGATTCACCAGCACTGATTCACAATATAATCCAAGACCTTTCTGAGTTGGCTGAGATGTACTCATTTTCTTTTGGTCCAAGGCGCCTCAAGAAGTGCAGTTTTCAGTGTAGCTCGGTGCTGTACAGTATGTGTGTGAGTGATAGATAGATAGATAGATAGATAGATAGATAGATAGATAGATAGATAGATAGATAGATAGATAGATAGATAGATAGATAGATAGATAGATAGATAGATAGATAGATAGATAGATAGATAGATAGATAGATAGATAGATAGATAGATAGATAGATAGATAGATAGATAGATAGATAGATAGATAGATAGATAGATAGGTACTTTATTAATCCCCCGGGGGGGAAATTTCATTATCAAGCAGCTACAACAAAAACACAGGGCAGGTGCAAAATGCCACAACAAAAGTACACAAAAGACAGATACACGGTACATGATACATAGAGCGGCAGTATGAAAAAGTATAGAAATACAGGATATCTGGAGTGCAAAAAAAAGCTATAAAAGGACATTGCATAGTATGAGTGGTTGGCTGAATATGTACACTATACATTGGTGGATGTTGGATGGTTAACTATACTATACAGGTTGATGGCAGAGAAATACTTCAGTAGCTAATGCGTATGATATGAGCGAGGGTAATAATAGTTTACTTAATAGACAGACTGGGTAAATGAACAGGTAAGTGAAAATTTTGCATGGTTAAATTAGCTGTACAGTTAGATATACAGTTATATTTACAGATAAGTGAATACTTGCATGTTTACACAAACTGTACAGGTAAATGACAGGAAGAGATACTTTAATAGCTAAATGTGTGTATGATATCATTGGGGTAATAATAGTAATTCCCTTAAAATACAGTCCTTAGTGCGCAGGGTTTAATTACAGACAACTGCACTTATTGCACATTTGATATACTAAAAGCAATGAGAAAAGGTGCAACTGGCAGGATACTAATATGCATTCCTGAGTGAATGCCTAGGTCCAATAATTACTTACAATATTGCATGTGATATAATATAACAACTGTACATGGGTATGTATATACAGACCTGTATGAATAAGTAGGTCCTGAGTGGATGAGTGCTGACGGAACAGAGTTACTCACGGATGGATGCATAATTGTTAAACTAGGTCCTAGCACCCCAACAGTTCCAGATCTATGTTGCCGACGGCACGGCACCCCGGTGAGGCATTATATAGTCTCATAGCCGCCGGCAGGAAGGACCTCCTGTAGCGCTCTCTGGCACACCGTGGTGGGATCAGTCTGTGACTGAAAGAGCTCCTCTGCGTCATAACCATAGCGTGCAGAGGGTGGGTGACGTTGTCCATGATGGCCAGCAGTTTGGCCAGGATCCGTCTCTCCGCCACCTCCTCTAGAGTGTCAAGGCTCATCCCCAGGACAGAGCTAGCCTTCCTGATCAGCTTATTTACCCGAGAAGCATCACCGGCTTTGATGTTTGCTCCCCAGCACACCACAGACTGGTAGAAGGTATGCAGTAGTTTACTGCACACGTTGAAGGACCTGAGCCTCCTCAGAAAGTAGAGTCGGCTCTGGCCCTTTTTGTACAGGGCCCCGGTGTTACCAGCCCATTCCAGTCTGTTGTCCATATGGACACCCAGGAACTTGTATGACTCAACCATTTCCACATCCATCCCCTTTATAGGGACTGCAGTCAGTTGTGCCTTGGTTCTCCTGAAGTCCACCACCATCTCCTTAGTTTTGCTGATGTTGAGCTGAAGGTGGTTCTGCTCACACCACAACACAAAGTCACTGATTGTGCTCCTGTACTCCTCCTCCTGCCCACCCCTGATGCACCCTACAATAGCAGAGTCATCCGAGAACTTCTGTAGGTGGCATGTTTCAGAGTTATATCTGAAGTCTGAGGTGTAGAGGGTGAACAGGAAGGGGGACAGGACCGTACCCTGGGGGGCCCCTGTGTTGCTAACTGCCCGTTCTGACACACAGCTCTGTAGTCGCACAAATTGTGGCCTACCGGTCAGGTAGTCCGTGACCCAGGAGACTAAGGGTGCTTCCACTTTCATCCTCCTCATCTTCTCACCCAGTAGCAGGGGCTGAATGGTATTGAAGGCACTGGAGAAGTCAAAAAACATGACCCTCACAGTGCAACCTGCGTTGTCCAGGTGAGAGTAGGCCCTCTGCAGAAGGTAGATGATTGCATCATCCACCCCGATGTTGCGCTGGTATGCAAACTGCAGGGGGTCCATTGATGAACACACCAGGGGTCTGAGGTGAGCGAGGACTAACCTTTCCAGGGTCTTCATGATGTGGGATGTTAGCGCTACAGGTCTGAAGTCATTCAGGACAGTGGGGTGTGCCTTCTTGGGCACTGGGACGAGGCAGGATGTTTTCCACAGCACAGGGACCCTTTCTAGGCTCAGGCTAAGGTTGAAAAGACGCTGGAGTATTCCACACAGTTGGTCAGCACAGACCCTCAGCACCCTTGGGCTGATGCCATCAGGGCCCGCCGCTTTCCACTGGTGTAGTCTCTCCAGCTCTCTCTTCACTTGGTTGGTGGTGAAAGCCAGCCCAGGTAGGGAGGTGGGGGGAAGGGGGGTGTTGAGGATCAGTCCAGGGGGGGCAGGGGCGGAGGTGGGGTCACTGATTGTCTCAGCAGAGGTGCTGTGAGCAAAGTGGGGGTGGGATAGCCGTGAGGGTGTGTGGTCTGGGGAGCTGGAGGGGAGGTGGACAGGGCCGGTATCGAACCTGTTAAAAAATTGGTTCAGCTCATTGGCTCTGTCCTGGGTCCCCTCCGTCTGCCCACTGTTTGACTTTTTGAAGCCAGTGATATTTCTCATACCCTTCCACACCTCTCTCACCTGGCTCTGCCTCAGCTTGTCCTCCATCTTCTCCTTATACACTCTCTTCCCCTCAGCAATCCGCAACTTCAGCTCCCTCTGGACGCATTTCAATTTGTCCTTGTCCTTCTCCTTGAAGGCCCTCTTCTTCTCATTCAGCAGGGCCTTCAGGTCGCTGGTGACCCAGGGTTTATTGTTTGGGAAACAGCGTACCTTCCTGGTGGGTACAGTGTTGTCTACACAAAAATTAATATAGTCTGTTATGCAGTCAGTGAGTCCATCGATGTCCTCCCCATGAGCCTCACAGAACACATCCCAGTCTGTTGTTTCAAAGCAGTCCTGTAGGGCCTCATTCGCCTCCGGGGACCATCTCCTAATAGTCCTGGTGGTTGCAGACTGCTGTTGGACCATAGGCCTGTAGAGTGGGGTGAGGTGGACAAGGTTGTGATCCGATCTACCGAGGGGAGGGAGTGCAGTGGAGTTGTATGCATCCTTCACATTAGCATATAACAAGTCCAGAGTTTTATTATTCCTGGTTGGGCACTTCACGAACTGTTTGAACGTGGGCAGCGTTGAAGAGAGAGATGCATGGTTAAAATCCCCCGAAATTGCAAAGAAAGCACTGGGATGCGCTGTCTGTAACCTCGCGATAACAGAGTGGATGACGTCACACGCTGCGTTTGCGTCAGCAGAGGGCGGGATGTAAACAATAACAGCAATGGCCGCCGTGAATTCCCTAGGTAGATAGTAGGGTCTCAGGCTAACGGCTAGCAGTTCAATGTCCGGGCTACAAAACTTTTCCTTAAGAGTAATATGGTTCGGATGACACCATCTGTTGTTAACTAATAAAGCCAGCCCACCACCCTTACTCTTACCGGAAGAGACGCGATCCCTGTCCGCTGTGATGGTCTGGAAACCGTCGATAGTGACGTTCTGTATGGGGATGTTATCGTTCAGCCAAGTCTCAGTAAAACACATTAGGCTCGTTTCCCGATAAATCCTTTGTCCACGAACAAGTCCCGCCAACTCATCCATCTTGTTATGTAGACACCTCACATTGCCCATAATAATAGATGGTATAGCCGGCTTGTACTTGAACCTCCTCCGCTTTGCCTTACATTTCAATCCCGCCCTACGTCCACGGCGTCGTCTTTTCAATTCGTCCGGAATATCAAACTTTTCCCTGGGGAGCAGCAGCGCTGCGTGGGCTAAATCCAGGAGCTGGGCTCTGTTGTAAACAATAACAGTTGACGACTCCTGTCGACGTTCAGCTGCGATAAAATCCATAAAATCCATAATCCTGAACTGTTATAGTTCGACTGTAGCAAAATAAAAAATAAAACTGAAGAAAATAGACGAAAGAAAACGAACGGAAACAACAATTAATGCACGAACAACGGGACAACGGGAGCTGCTTAAAAGGCGACCACTCAGGGCGGCGCCAAACTGGAACACCAGTTTGGCGCCGCCCTGATTACTTAAGGCCCTGTGTGTAGGAGTAGCGTAACAGCACTGAGGTACTTCACTGCAACCTCTTCAACAGTGTTACATCTGCAACATGTAATATCTGCTACAAAACCTGGTCATAGGTACTTTAATGTTCAACATTTCTACACGCTGTGTCGCAATATTTAAGTGTGTCAACTGTTGTGCAGTATGAGTGAGGACTGGGGAGCTAACGTGATGCAGCTCAGATTCCCAGTTCAGGGTAGCAATGAGTAAGTGGAGCAGGCACGGTGCGGCTGCGCTCATAGACAGGCTTGAGCCGTGAGACACATTTGTCAGAAATACCAAAAGTAACAAAAAATCTAGTTACGAACCGTTTTTCATGTTCTATTATTGAAAAAAGTACTAAAGTTTTGGTATACCACGTAATACTAGTCTGGTGTGTAGTTATATTGTTTTGTTCCCACTTCTGGTGAAAGGGTTTGAATAGTATATGCTGAGCAGGTCAGTAGAAGTGACACTGATCTTCCAGGCATCTGTATGGTGTGTCCATGCACAGTTGACCAAGAGGATGGTGTACAGCCGGATGTCCCAGAGGTTTCCTGGGTCTCCCAGTGTAGAGATGTGTGAGTGTGATCCCCGTGCCCGGAGAGCACCGGAGAGCAGAGACACTAAGGAGCCCTGACAGACTTGTCCTCCGTCAGCAGATGGAGTCCATCTATTATTCAGTCTGGAGGCAGTTTCATGCTGTTTCTCTTCGTATCTCATCACTGTTTCCCAGAGCAGCAGGAAGTAGGGGCCTGTAGGGGCTGCAGCACCCCATGATAAATTGAAATAATTTTGCCAAAATGATATAACACTTTTTTAAACAAAAAAACATTCAAAAGATTACACTAGAGAGCATAATTTAGCCACAGAGTATCAATAGCACAAGCACTTACAGTCGGGAAGGCCGCAATTTTGGCATCACGCGTTCCAAATATACAGTGGATTCAGAAAGTATTCAGACCCCTTGACTTTTTCCACATTTGTTACGTTACAGCTTTATTCCAAAACGGTTTAAATACATATTTTAACGACAAAGTGAAAACAGGTTTTTTTGAACATTTTGCAAATGTATGTGTGTTCTGAATATTAGCTGTCTTTATACTAACTACTAATATCTGTCCTTGTCCCAGCAGGCGATTCTGCCATTCATCAGCCCAAGACCCAGCCGGATCGGACAAAGAGATGTCTGGTCTGCTAACTAGTGATGTCATCTCAGACATTCTGATTCACATTGTGATGGATGGGTCCTTTCTACTTTACTTCAGCTGATTCGGGCTTATTAAGTCATTAAGCGTGCGGAAATATGATTCTGATACAATTGGATACATTTTCTAACCCAGAAATGTCTTTTGGAATGTTGCCCAGTTCCGTAATGTGTCATAATGACTCTGGTCCTGGCTTGAGTCTGTGGGTCTGAGGATGGTTTGAGGTCAGGATGGACACAGCTCTAGACTGAGGATATGGTGTAGTCAGTGAACATGGTCAATGTTCACTCCATCAGAAAACTAATTAAAGGTCTGGCACATGCTTGACCCTCAACCCTCAAATACAATAATCAATGCAGGTGTCCTTAATGTTTTGTATGCTCAGTGTATAACTACATCATTTGATATTAAATGAGTCTGCGCTGTCTTGAACATTAATTGGACTCCTAGCTAGCTAGCTAACTCGCTAACTAGTAGTGCATGAGTAAAAATGCAGTAAGATGATTGTACTTTACAGAAGACTGTACTTCTAGATACAATATCATACACAGTGGCAGAGATGATAGTGGTTGATTTAAGTAAACAGTAGCAGTTTAGCAGACTATCGTAATATTAGATTGCACAAACTGCCTTGAGACCTCTTGACATGCATGACTGAAAGAGATATGAACCAGAGAATGTAGAAAAAATCTTAATCTGAAAATACTGACTGTCCAAGAGAACAGACTTAGGCAGTAGTCCCATCCCTCTGTCCCTCCGTGGCTGTGGCTGCCATAAACACCCAGTGTGAGGGTGTGAAGGTCGACAAAGAGAGATAGAGAGGCTTTTACAGTAACATCTCACCATAGCAGCATAGCAGTTTTGGCATAGAGCTCATCTAGTAGCTACTATACTAGTCCAATGTGAAGACCATAGAAACACAATTACTAGAACGCGCATTCCCTTTCAAGTCAATGTGCCATGATGGGTAGTCCGGGGGCTAGCAAGTAATCCTATTTCTATGATGGGTACTGTGCTTCCTTTCCCTGAGGACTGTTGTCACCTCTGGTCCCAGGAGATCCTGGTTTACCCTGTTTAACCCAGGTTAATGTAATATTAATCTCTGCTTCATACTTCCTTACCTCTCTGCCATTCACTGGCTGTGATTGGCCCACTATAAAACTACATTTTACAGATTTCTCTCTCTCTCTCTCTCTCTCTCTCTCTCTCTCTCTCTCTCTCTCGCTCTCTCTCTTTCTCCCTCTCCCTCTCCCTCTAGCTCTCTCCCTCTCTCTCTCTCTCTCTCGCACACTTTCTCTCTCTGTATCTCTGAATCTCTCTCTCTTTCTCTCTGTAGACTCTCATTGCTCAGTTCATAACAGCATTAAGTGGAACACATTCCAAATATGAAACACTGGGAAAAATAGAAGAACACAACATAACCATATGTGTTTCCAGTTTTAGATTACAAAAATGTAGTATGTTTCTATTTCCGCATGCGTTATGTATATTACAGATGACAGACATAGATTACCCATATCAAGAAGCATTAAGAACAATGAATCCACTTTGTTTCATTTTCTATTTTTCTATCTGATTTCCACAGTCAATTTTCTGAGCCATAATTCCTATTTTGCCACTCTGTACTGCATATCCCAGAGTGCATTTCTCCTGCCTAAGCTGTCATATGACTGTGCTGCAGGAGCGGACTGCAGGTCATGTGATGTTTAAGCCTTAGCTGTCTGGAAGCTGATGCTAAATTGGAGCTGAATCTCAGAGCACACCACTCACTCTCTCTCTCTTTCCAGAGGAAGGTAATGTGTGGGGAAATCCATCCCTCTTTTTCATGTTGTTTTTCTCTCGTTATCTGAATAGTGCTGCGGTCAGAGACAAAGGGAGTGGAATGAGAAAGAGAGAGGGGAATGAAGAGGAGGCAGGGATGAGGGGGAAGGGAGGAAGCCATTAAGGATGCTCTTCCGTTGCTGCATCCAGGAAGCTGAACCAGGAATGACTGAGATTTATTGTAGTTTGGTAGTATGCTGTGTGTCTAGCATCTGTGTGTGTGTGTGTGTGTGTGTGTGTGTCAAAATATAACCACTGATGCTGGATGCATAGATGGAGGGCAAGAAATGGATTGATACATATAGGAATAGAGAGATAGATAGATGGTGGGATGGATCCACAGGAGGCTGGTGGCACCTTAATTGGGGAGGAAGGGCTTGTGTTAATGTCTGGAGCGGAATAGGTATATGCTGGATGTGCTGTTTATCTGGCTATCTATGTATGCTGTTAAACCACCCTCAGCTCTCTGAATGAGAACACTCAGCCTGCATGCTGCCGGCTTCCTCTTCAGGCAGGCAGCCAATCAGCAATGCTTGATGCTCTCTGTTTACCTCTCTGAGCCAATTGGTTTGCACATGGTTTCCGACTGCCCAATCTGCTCCTTCCCCTGTTACTGATGTGATTTGGTTTGTCATAGACGTGGCAAGTCATACGTGGATTAGGTTTATAGGTTTTTGTTACGTTCGTATCAAATTATTACACATCACTAGACATAGTACTCTATATTTACACTGCTACATTACTACACATAATTATACTATATAATTACTCTGACACATTACAACACATAATAATACTATATACTGTATATACTCTGCCACATTATTACACATAATAATACTCTATATATACTCTGACACAATACAACACATAATAATACTATATACTGTATATACTCTGCCACATTATTACACATAATAATACTCTATATATACTCTGACACATTACAACACATAATAATACTCTATACTTACTTTGCCACATTACTTAAAACAATATAGAACAATACGTTTGAACCATTTTCTGTCCTCTCTCTCTCTCTCTCTCGCTCTCTCTCTCTCTCTCTCTCTCTCTCTCTCTCTCTCTCTCTCTCTCTCTATATATATATATATATATATATATATATATATATATATATATATATATATATATATATATATGTATATGTATATGTGTGTCTGTCTGTCTCTTTCTCTGTTTGTGTGGGTGTCCTATAGATGACTCATCTCCACCTCTCTCTGTCTCAGTCCACCTCTGTAATGCAGCAGTCACTGTGGACTGTCCATGTAACTACCAGCCCACTGGAAATGCAGCCTTATCTTGTCACTTTAGTCAGGCATGTTTATATGTAATCCCTACTGAGCATTCTGTAGTAATGGTTGCTACTATTCTCAGAAATAAGCTAAAGTATTTCAGCACACCAATGCATATGTCTCCATGTGATCTCAGTATACTCTATGTGCTCTCTGTTTTCAAGTGTTGTTATAAAGGGAAATAAAAAGCCAGATTCAATGTCAAAGGTGGATGTCACCCATCATTATTGTGCAGACTGCAGGGTTTGAATACAGCTGCAAGGGGTATAGGTGCTGTCCGTGGTCCTGCTATGGTTAATTTGACTGGTGGTAACTTTGAAAGGTGCTGTCCGTGGTTGACATGGGTAGTCACTGTGCAGACTCTGTCAGGGGTCCTGGTGTAGTTAGATTGACTGTACAGACACTGTCTGTGGTCAATAGGTTGACTGGTGGTAACCTGTATAAGTACTGTCTATGGTCCTGATGAGGTTAGATTCACTGTACAGATGTTGTCCGTGGGCTGTTCCCTGGTGGGCTGAATGGAAAGTGACAGTGCGCATGTTAGTTAGATGACCCATTGGCCACACCTTGTGTTCCGAACATTTAGTAAAATGGAGGGAAATCTCTCAAAAAACTGCCCCTAAAAACAGACTTGTCATTTATAAAACAGCGTATGTGAGACTTTTTTGGTCGTTACTGCATCACAACGTAAATGGAGGTTGGCTTTATTTCAATCCTGCCCACATGCCCACAGCTGGCAGCACACAAGTATTCATCAATTCAGAGTACTGCTGCACCCGACCAAATCGTAATGCCTGTGGTAAATTTGGGTTGACTTTGGATGTCCCTATGGGGCTAGTTAGGGACCATCGGAAAATTACACAATGTACATGGGACAATATGTTAAAAACCTCAAACCAACTATAAATTGGTAGAAATTAACATACAAATGTTGAAAGCATTTAATGAGAACATGAAAATATTGTGTCATCTATTGACGGTCCCTAACTATCCCTGGAGATAGGCTATCCAAAGTCAAACCAACTTTGCTCGATGCACACCAGCCGGCTGAAGCTAATTGGCTAAATAATTTGGCTAACGCTTCCCAACCGCGAACACACACGAGACACCCACATCTAACCGCACCCCGAAACATGGCCGCTAGCCTTTTCTTAATGAACCAAATCTAAAACGAGGCCAAATCCGGACCCTTTAAATCTGACTCACCTCAAATGGAATCAGGACATATCCATCCATTGTTTGATGAATTTGATTGTTTGTGATGCTGTTGCCAACTAATAATCATATCTCTAAGATTGGAGGAGGGAGTGACATGTTATGATGATGAACTCTTGAGGTTGTCATTCAGTTAATATTATGCCTGTGTTATCAAATGATTCCTAGGTCAACTACTCTCATTAATTACAACACTGTCTGACGGCATCAATTGCTATTCCAAGGTCATTTTCTTCATTACACTCTCAACTTGATTAGATTGCCCAGGGAGGAAAAACATGAGGAATTCAACAGCAACAAGTTGTCACAATGGTAGCGTAATTAAGCGAGCAATTTTCAATATATATATAAAACAAATGCCATGTCATTAAAAACTATTTTCCTGCAAATCGAAAGATTATGGTGAGCATGAGCTGGGGTAAAATGGTCAGATGGGATGGTAATTACGATGATTGCATAATTAAGTAACTGAATCCTGGGTGGTAATTGAGGCCCCGTTCTGAAGGAAGGAGACAAATGGAGAAGGAGTAAGCTATGGCTGTGGATTTACTCATTTGTGGATCGAGGCGGGCAAGGGGGCTTGGCCATCTCCGATCCCCAATAACAAGGCCAGTGGTCTGTGATGTGTGAGTAATGGCTGGACAGAGGGCTAGACACGATTTAAAATAATCAGTCCTCATGCAAACCCAGATGCACTCCGATACAAGAGAAGCCGAGTTGATGGAACAATTAAAAGTCTGCTGGTACGCCAATGTTCTAGAGACTGGGTCAGACAAATCAAACGTCCAGTGTATTTGTCAAATGGGAGACAATCTAGAAAAAACCTCCACAAAAGCATTAATTTTGGTGTTCCTGCTTGGCTGCTTTCTACATTATTTTGTCTTATTTTACCTGAGATTAAACTCTCATGGTGAAAATCAAGCAGTTATTTTGACGTGACAACCCACCACAGGGAACACATTAGTGCTTTGATTGCTTTTAATTTTGTTATAACAAACATTCTAAACGTCATTATACTAGTTTTTGAGTTTTGTACTGTGCAGTATGGATTCTGCAGATTCCACCAGTGTAAAATCATACTTACACATAGTATATTTACACCATGTGTTTGTTTATTGTCTATTGTTGCAAAACATCCCGTTACTTCATGTCTAAGGTTTTATCGTATTCTCCTCCTCTTCTGGCTGCATGCTTTGTCAATTGGAGGACCTTATTGATCGTATCAGATTAGTTAAGTAATTGATTGTTACTGGTTATTAACCTCTCAGAACTCTGGGCCTGGCCAGCACAGACGGAGGACAGCCCCTAATCAATCACCAATGGCAGCCAGATGCTAATGAAATTAGTTCCTGGTTCTGCCTCACAACTCTGTTCGTTCCAGGACGTATTGGCAAGGGCGATGAGATGCCAGTTTACTTTTCTAGAGAAGGAAAGAAAACATACAGAAAACACTACGCAGGAGAAATTGATGATCTATTAACAAAGTGTGCATTCGTGCGTAGACCTACAGTATGTGTGTACATGGGGTCAGAAAATTAGACACGCAATTAGTGTGATTAAAATATGTGAGAAATTACAGATATGATCCATCACACACTACATATCACAACACAGATATTCATTTGAATGAAAACAACCATCTGTCATGTTAATCGAAATGTAATGTTATTTTAGAGCACTCATGATTCTCCATTTGTGAAAGCCACACATTGCTCATTTTCTGACGCTTGCTACCTTTGTGTATTTTTCGTGAATATCATGACTCACAAGCACACTGCAGATGGATAGTTATAACCATCTGCTATGAAGCATCAGAGTCATACAAGTGTCACCCCGACCCAATGTATGCAATCCCGTCCCTAGCCAGCTTGAGAATAAATGATGTCACACTTACAGTATGTCACTATGCACAGCTTGAGCCTCAGTTGGAAAGTCCACAAGTGTGTGTGCCCAGATGACGGAGGTGTTTTCTGTGTTGTTAAATTTCAGTGCTGCAGGGTTGGGATTATCTTGTCAGAACCAATAAGTCCCAGCCATGTCTATTGGGCTCTGTTTACACAGGCAGCCTAATTCTGATCAGCTCTGAAAACGATATGATGGGAAAAGATCTGATATGATTGGTCAAAAGACCAGTTTGTGTAAACGTAGCCTTATAGTTGTCTATTTTGGTGTTTTTCTGAAATTAAATTTTATCTCTTGATGTTGGCTATAGTCCCAATGATTCTGCTTCAGGTACTGTGATACATCTTCTCACACATTATTCATTGTTCCAAAGCATTTAAAATGTTTTTGCCATAGACATTAACCATGGGCAGCCATGTGCGTGCATGTGTCCCCCTTGTCTTTCTGGGGGTTGTGTAGCCATGGTGATGGCTGTGACGGATCCAGGAAACAGATAGCCTCAGGGTGAAGCATATGTGGCGGGCAGAGAGAGAGGCACCAGAAGGCCACAGTGTGGATGTCCAGTTGGCCATCTGCTCCTCTCCCCAGCAATGGTCATGAAGCCCCACAACCACAGAGGAAGAGGCTGCTTCTCCTAATGCCAAGCCCATATCAGCCACCCTCCCCTGGGAAGAAGACTCCCACAGGTCTCCCAGACACAGAGCCATGGATGAGCCATGTAGGCTGGCAGCACTGGCAGTGGAACTCAGTCAGGCAGGCCTCCCATAGACAGCCATTGATGTATGGCAGTTATGGCATCCCTTCACGCAGAGTGTTTGTTTCTCTACAGTACGGTAGGAAGGTAAGTGAGGGGGAGCCACAGTAGTGTTTGGTTCATCAGCCAAATACCATTACTCTTCCTCATGGCAGGACAAGTCCACAAGCTGCTCTACCACGGACAAATCTGGGACCACCCATCCAGTCATGGAACCACACGACTGGCTTTATCCAGAGGATGCTTTAGGACACATATTAGAATTCCGGTGCTAATGTTTTATCAGAGAGAGTTAAAACGTATGAAAAGCAATTCCGTGAAGATGATTTTGGAGCAGATATTTGAATATTTTTTTACTTTGTTTTTTGGCAAGGGAATTATTTGGAATTGGGTCAGTTTTGCAGTAGTCTGATCTCACTTTGTCTGTCTCTCTCTCTCTCTTCACTCTCTCTCTCTGTCTCTATCTCTATCTCTGTCCCCTCTCTCTCTCCCTCTGTCTCTCTCACACACACATACACACACACCCTGTGGGTGCAGCTGGTCTAATGAAATATGCCAGCACACCCTTACTTTTGTCACTGAGCTGTGGGCTTGTGTGAGCACTCGGGGTGTCGGTGTGTGTGTATATGTGAGTGGGTGTTGTGTGTGTGCGTGTGTGTATAGCGCGGTGACCTACTTGGGGGTCAGAGTCTTGGTCTGCCTCTCTGTTGACTTGGACGTCTGCTCGCCTCCCTTCCATCGCCCCGGGAGATTAGGTTTTACCAGCTGGATGTGTACTGTTTTCCCCAGAACACACTCAGTTTGACAGACGAAAAACATGCCTCTCAGAAATTAAATAATTCCCCAGTATTGTGGTTCAGATGCTTTTACTGTTATTCTTAATCTTCTTAAGTCTTCTTCTAAAATGTAGTCATGTGACTGACATATCGGTGTTGAATTCTGGGGGTTTCTGATACTGTGATATGATACTGTAATATGTGAAGTGGGAAGGATGTGCTTTTCACCATTGTAGCTCAAAAACTGTGATCACTTCAAGCTTGTTACGTTTTTTTTTTTCTTCCTGAATGGTCAGTTTAAAAAGAGGTCAGATAAATTCTTTGCTCTGTAGTCCTTTAGAGACACGCCAGAACCAGATGGAGGGAGAGAGAAAAAAGAGGGAGAGGAGTGTAGAGGAGTGGTTTATCAGCACAGATTAACGAGAGAAGGTTTGTAGAATAATGAACAGTTTCCCCTCAGGACCATCACCTTCTCACCACTCACCACAATTTGTATGCATGTGAGAGCCTGTCACACACACACACACACACACACACACACACACACACACACACACACACACACACACACACACACACACACACACACACACACACACACACACACACACACACACACACACACACACACACACACACACACACTCACACAGACAGACTGTTTGTCATCTCCTCATCCATCATTGACAGTCCAATCAAACAAGTGCAGAGGACCACATCTTTTGTCCTCTCGAACAAATGAAACTGTCAAGGTCCTTCACCCCTTCTGTTCTCTATTGGCTGTGAAGATCGCCCTTCATTCAGCATTCCTCACTTGCCTCACGCCGCGTGGACCGACGCTCTTTAAAGTGTTATTGATACCCACCTGTATGGCCTATTTGTCTGCACATGCGGCTCAGAGGTGTGACTGACTTACCTCACTGATAAAGACCCCCGTTAGTTGAAAAACCAATGTAAATCAAAACTAGATGTTGAATTGACGACTGTGCCCAGTGGGTTGTTTGTAATTGTCATCTCCTTTTAAAAGTCTTCCTCAGGCATGGACGTGACTTTGTTCTGTACAAATTACACATTGTTTTTTCTTTCTCTGCTGTTATAATTGTTGGTCTCTCATCCCTGAGAAAAGGATTCACCTGCAATTTCCATGTTTCACAATACAACAACAAATAACAATTGATTGATCAATCAGTAATTTGCCAGTGCAGTGCAATGAATTCAAAGATTCTGTTTAAAGTGCTCTAATAATCATTGCATGCTATTTTCCCACTCTATCACAACATAACTGTGATTAGGAGATTCCCTAACAAATTATTTTACCAGGAAATAAAACCACTCTCAAATTAGCACTTTATTGAATACATTTAGGGGACAAAATATTTTTACGTCTTTACGAAGACAGACACTGTAGTTAAAAGTAAGTCGCTTTGCAGTGCTGCTTAGATTATTGGTATAGCCTCCTTCACACTCTTTTGTTGTAATCTCTCAGCTTTTATTTCCAGTGGTAAATTAACGCTTCAGTCAGTGCATCGACATAGACACCTCACCCAGCCCCACTTTACTTAAATAAAGGTGTCTTCTTCAGCTTATAAAGGTTGCTGCCAGAACCACTGTCTCCCAGGTTTCCATGGCCAATTAAGCAGTTTGGCCAATTAGGGAGAGAGCTGTAGTGTGACTGGGGACTGATAACCCTGTCCTCCCCTGTGGGTGCCTGGTGTGAATGGCCCAGTTAGCAGATCAGAGCAGAGCAGACTGACTGTGGTGAGAGTTTGAGTCTGGGCCTCGTTTCATACCTCATACCTCCGCCAGTCTAGACAGCCAACTCATCACCGTGGAAACTCATAACACCTCAGTGGTTATAGTAACGGGAGATTTATTTCAGACGCTTGTGTAACACAGGTGGTTTGTTGAAATCATGCTCGCATGATTAGTAAACCATGCCTGAGAACTGATGACTTGCGTTAGCTCCAAAGCCAATGCCTAGTCTTTAGCATAGTGACCTAACACAATAACGTGCCGAGCAGAAGACTCGGGTTCGAAAACCGGTCGGTCACACTTGTGTGTAATGGAATGTTTAAGGGGGATTGCCTGTCTCTGGTTGAAGGTTGACTAGGCTAAAGCAGTTAAAGAAGCAGTTGGAATGGAAGCACTGCGTTACAGCCAGGGAGTGTTGATCAACCTCCAGTGTAGGCTGTGTGAACAGGGCTTAAGTGGACTTTGATGGATTTAACCCTTCCTCCTAACCCACTCCTCTTGAGAGACACGGCTAAGCCCGTTGGTGAAGCTGTATGTTTGATATTTGATATACACAGGCTGGTAGACCCAGACAGAGATCAACCTGCCTGTGAGTGTGATGCGTGTGAAGCCTATATCACTCCTCAGTCTCTGTGCTGTAGTGTGTGTGTGTCTTGGCCAGCTTGTCTGCTTGTGTTTGGATCCCCAGGGCCGGCGCTGTGACAGGGAACAAACAGAGATAACACCACCTTTGTGGGCTCCAGCTCCATTTAAAGACAGCTCCCCCTCCTTCACTCCTTTACTGGATGCTCTCATCCACCGATCTGGAGATCAGAATTGGGTGATGATAGGGGAGTCGACCACTGGGGTGAAAACCTGAGAGGGAGGGAGGGAGATAGTGTCAGGTTCGCTGTGTGTTTGTTGCTATCTTGTTATCATTAAACAGCTTGTTTTAGGACGGGGTGTGTGTGTGTGTCATATCGCTAGACTGCATGTCATACTTGCGAACATAAGCAAGCATTTCAAGATAAATGTATTCTCACGCACCAAATGCATATCAGCCAATTAAAATGTACTTGCATCTGACCGAACACTAAATTGTAGCTGGTCACATCAGATAACATGGTCCAGTACGATCCGGCTCAAATGATCCAGTAGGATCCGGCTCAAATTAAGCACTGTATGGCCCCCGTATATCTAAGCATTGCTGCTTCACATAATGGGATCATGTTTTTGGTTGTCCCGTCATCACTCAATAGACTGTTTATAAGACTGTTGAATAATGTGTCTCTGTGTGTGTGTGTGTGTGTGTGTGTGTGTGTGTGTGTGTGTGTGTGTGTGTGTGTGTGTGTGTGTGTGTGTGTGTGTGTGTGTGCGCGTGCGTGTGTGTGTGCATGTGTGTCTGTCTGTTGCTGTGATAACAGGTGCTGGTGATAGGTGGGGGGATGGAGTTTATTTGGTGAATAGAATGGGGTGATTTATCTCAATAATGAGTATTTTTATGTGACAGGGCAATTTCACTGTCCATAGATGTTTTCTCTCGCTTTTCTTTTTTCCTCTTTCTTTTATTTTTTATTTATATTTTTATTTCACCTTTATTTAACCAGGTAGGTCAGTTGAGAACAAGTTCTCATTTACAACTGTGACCTGGCCAAGACAAAGCAAAGCAGTGCGACAAAAAACAACACAGAGTTACACATGAGAATAAACAGACGTACAGTCAATAACACAATAGAGAATCTATATACAGAATGTGCAAATGTAGTGCAAAATGCAGTAAGGTTAGGAAGGTAGGACAATAAAGTGGCGAAATAGTTTACAAATTAGAATTAACACTGGAGTGATAGATGTGCAAATGATGATGTGCAAATAGAGATACTGGAGTGCAAAATGAGCGAAAATAATAAATATGGGGATGAGGTAGTAGGGTGGGCTATTTACAGAAGGGCTATATACAGGTGCAGTGATTGGTAAGCAGCTCTGACATCTGATGCTTAAAGTTAGTGAGGGAGATAGGAACCTCTAGCTTCAAGGATTTTTGCAGTTTGTTCCAGTCATTGGCAGCAGAGAACTGGAAGGAATGGCGGCCAAAGGAGGTGTTGGCTTTAGGGGTGACCAGTGAAATATACCTGCTGGAGCGCATGCTACGGGTGGGTGTTGCTATGGTGACCAGCGAGCTGAGATAAGGCGGGGATTTACCTAGCAAAGATTTATAGATGACCTGGAGCCAGTGGGTTTGGCGACGAATATGTAGTGAGGGCCAGCCAACGAGAGAATTCAGGTCGCAGTGGTGGGTAGTATATGGGGCTTTGGTAACAAAACGGATGGCACTGTGATAGATTACATCCAATTTGCTGAGTAGAGTGTTGGAGGCTATTTTGTAAATGACATCGCCGAAGTCAAGGATCGGTAGGATAGTCAGTTTTACAAGGGCATGTTTGGCAGCATGTGTGAAGGAGGCTTTGTTGCAAAATAGGAAGCCGATTCTAGATTTTATTTTGGATTGGAGATGGTTAATGTGAGTCTGGAAGTTGAGTTTACAGTCCAACCAGACACCTAGGTATTTGTAGGTGTCCACGTATTCTACGTCAGACCCGTCGAGTTAGTGATGATCGTCCGGTGGGCAGATGCAGGCAGCGTTTGATTGAAAAGAATGCATTTAGTTTTACTAGCATTTAAGAGCAGTTGGAGGCCACGGAAGGAGTGTTGTATGGCATTGAAGCTTGTTTGAAGGTTAGTTAACACAGTGTCCAAAGAGGGGCCAGATGTATACAGAATGGTGTCGTCTGCGTAGAGATGGATCAGAGTCACCAGCAGCGAGAGCAACATCGTTGATGTATATAGAGAATAGGGTTGGCCCAAGAATTGAACCCTGTGGCACCCCCATAGAGACTGCCAGGGGACCGGACAACAGGCCCTCTGATTTGACACCCTGAACTCTGTCTGAGAAGTAGTTGGAGAACCAGGCAAGGCAGTCACTTGAGAAACCAAGGCTGTTGAGTCTGCCAATAAGAATGCAGTGATTGACAGAGTCGAAAGCCTTGGCCAGGTCGATGAAGACGGCTGCACAATACTGTCTTCTATCGATGGCGGTTATGATATCATTTAGTACCTTGAGTGTAGCTGAGGTGCACCCATGACCAGCTCGGAAACCAGTTTGCATAGCAGAGAAGGTATGGTGGGATTCGAAGTGGTCAGAGAATAAAATGAGCAGATTTCTGGGCGTGGTGGAATATATTGAGGGCATAATGTACAGTCAAGGGTATGGTAGGATGTGAGTTCAGTGGAGGTAAACCTAGGCGTTGGATAATGATGAGAGAGGTTGCATCTCTGGAGACACCAGTTAAGCCAGGTGAGGTCTCCGCATGTGTGGGGGGTGAGACAAAGGAGCTATCTGAGGCATGTTGAGCGGGACTTGGGGCTCTACAGTGAAGTAAAACAATAATAACTAACCTAAACAGCAGCAGACAAGGCATTTTGAAATGAGAAAGAGGCATAAAACAAACACAGTTAATCAAGAGACCTAAGACAATGACGGGTAATGGCGATGAATGGACAAAGAGGGTCAGATAGAGAAATTGTTGTGCTACACACAGGACCTGAGGCCTAGCAGATAAACAGAATGAAGTACCATATAACGGAACAGTCCAACAGGCATCAGCTGTGTAGCCGAGTAATCATAAGATCCGATGACCAGCAAAGAGGTGAGCCAGGGAGTAGTTCAGTGGGCGCTGAACTGGGCGAGCGAGAGGCACAGCGTTCAGAGTGCTAGCAGGCCGGGGCTAGCAGATGGATCTTCGGCGACGTCGCAGAGTAAAAGCCTGTTGAGACAATTACATTGGGTGACCAGTCGTGGTGGCTCGGCGGGGCTCCGTGTCGACAGTAGAAGGTCCAGGCAGGTTGACAAAGGTACTGTAGCCCGGGAGATTAGCTAGTACACGTCGGCTGGCCGGGTGATGGGCCTAGCTCGAGGCTAGCTCAAAGTAGAATATGGACAATGATGTTAGCCAAAAACAACAGCAGCCACTCAATTGCAGCTAGCTAGCTGCGATGATCCGGTGTGAAGGCCCTGTGATTTCGGTAGTGAAGTGGAAGGGAACGCAATCCGATATGCGCTGGGTTGGTAGCGCGCTGTGCAGACTGGCCAATATTGTCCGAACTAAAAGCTGGCTGATGCAGGCAGGGCAGTGGTGAGGACCGCTAGCAGTGGTTAGCAATGGCTAGTAGCTAGTTAGCAAGCTAGCTAGCAGGCTAGCTTCTGACTGAGGTTCAGTTAAATTATGAAAAAGTAAAGAAATAAAGATATTAGATCCGTTTCACGTTGGGTGAGGCAGGTTGCAGGAGAAGTATATGGGGAATAATAAAATATATGGAAAGACAGACTAATTACAAACTATTTACACGGGACATGAGACAGGACAAACAAATAAACACGTCCGCACTGTTACGCCATTTTGAAAAATTTGTTCAACTTTTGTTGTTAGAGACTCAGTTTATCGGCCTTAGGTCTTTATGGAGTGGACAACGTGAGAAAGAGAGAGATGAAAGACAGAAAGTGAGAGGTTAAACACATGAGCAGTCCTACTGTTTGGCTGCTTCAGCTGAAGGGGAGGATAAGGAAGAGAGGGGTAAAGAAGCACAACCCCTTACTATCTCAGCCCTGACTGTCCTCGTTGATGTCTGAGAACACAACACGTTACTATCTCAGCCCTGACTGTCCTCGTTAATGTCTGAGAACACAACACGTTACTATCTCAAACATGACTGTCTTCATTGATGTCTGAGAACACAACACCATAGACCAGAATGACCTGACTGTCCTCATTGATGTCTGATAACACAACACCATAGACACAAGGACCTTGGAGAACCTCTGCTTTGTAGTGTCTGTGTGTTGTTCACAGGTGGTTGTTATTATTGGGTTATCAAGGCAACATCATACACATAAATGAATGTAGTTATATGTTTCTGATGAAACGTATGAGTGCTAGCTGAGCAGCTTAGTGTGAGTGTGACCTTGTTGAACGGTGGCCAGCAGGTCGCATGGAAACATTATCAGATTAGCAATAGCTTTGATTAGCTAAGCACTAACAGCAAAGCTGGAGGCCACCAAATGGTAGCTAACCTTTTGCCATGTCGATCCCAAATAACAAAACAGACAAGTGTTCAGTAAGATGTACTTATTGATTATTGTATTTTTCCTGTTTTGAGGGTCAAGCATGTGCCAGACCTTTAATTAATTTTCTGATGATGATGATGCTTGTGTGGAGTGAACATTGACCATGTTCACTGACTACACCATATCCTCAGTCTAGAGCTGTGTCCATCCTGACCTCAAACCATCCTCAGACCCACAGACTCAAGCCAGGACCAGAGTCATTATGACACATTACGGAACTGGGCAACATTCCAAAAGACATTTCTGGGTTAGAAAATGTATCCAATTGTATCAGAATCATATTTCCGCACGCTTAATGACTTAATAAGCCCGAATCAGCTGAAGTAAAGTAGAAAGGACCCATCCATCACAATGTGAATCAGAATGTCTGAGATGACATCACTAGTTAGCAGACCAGACATCTCTTTGTCCGATCCGGCTGGGTCTTGGGCTGATGAATGGCAGAATCGCCTGCTGGGACAAGGACAGATATTAGTAGTTAGTATAAAGACAGCTAATATTTAGTGACCAGAGTCATTGGGGATAATAGACGGTATGCAGTGACGATCCTATTTTGTCAAGCTCAATGACACATCAGTGTTGAAATAGTTGACTTCTCTTCTCTTCTTATTTGTCTCTTGTCGGTTTGAGTGTGTGTGAAATATACAGTGCCAGTCAAAGGTTTGGACACACCTACTCATTGAAGGGTTTTTCTTTATTTTTACTATGTTCTACATTGTAGAATAATAGTGAACACATCAAAATTATGAAGTAACACACATGGAATCATTTAGTATCAAAAAAGTGTTAAACAAATCAAAATATTTTTTATATTTGACATGATTCTTCAAATTAGCCACCCTTTGCCTTGATGACAGCTTTGCACACTCTTATGTATCGTGTATTTGTTGTTACTTAATTACAAATGTACAAGCATTCATAAGACAATTATTTCAGTGTAATACTCAAACGTTGACACACGCATGCGCACACACACACACACACACACACACACACACACACACACACACACACACACACACACACACACACACACAGAGAGACCAGGTCAAGATCAAAGGTGCCGGCTTGGCCAGTTTTTTATGACGGTCGTAAATACCTTGCAGAAACTCTCCCTTTGGCTTTTAGTATGAGAAGGGAAAGAGGGAATCTCTCTGTAACAAAGGGATTTCTTCCGCCAAAAACTCCAACATCCAAAAGTGGATAATGAAACAATATTTCTAACATAAAGAATGTTGGAATGGTCGGTGGGGACTTAAAGAACAATCATGTCAAATTATTTATTATTTTGTGATGTCATTAAGGATGGTATAACAACATAACTGTATCTCCAAGGGTGTACATGTCATAGTTATCAGGTTTGTACCTAAATGTTCTATAAAATACATTATTAAGTTTAACAATAGTTTTGTGAAGGTAACAATGTGATTTTAGCCTTCTAAAATGAGATCATTGTTTTCCATGTAAATCTATGTTAAGTCAGTAGCCTCGCCCAAGTGAGCTCAGAGTTCTGTGCTGAGCCTGGATCTGGTCATAATGGCAGCTGTGAGAAGAGTCAGGGACTGATTCAGAATCACAGGAAGAGATAAATTATAGAGACAAGACAGTCTTTCTGTCTGCCCTCATACCAGGGCTGTATTTACTGGCACTATGGGATGAAGCACACCTCCAACTCGCTCTCACACTGACACGGCATGGGAACACACACACGTGCGCATGCTCACACACACACACACACACACACACACACACACACACACACACACACACACACATTTCCCTCTGGTTTTCAATCCATTATTATTTAGCTAATCTCACAACTTTATGTAAGATGTGTAAATGACCCTAGACTTATATCTCTCATAAAACAATTAATTTGATTTCCGAGGGCTGTTTGAAAAGCTCTCTGGCTCTCTCTGCATGTGCTGCATTTAATTAGAGAGAGAGAGAGAGAGAGAGAGAGAGAGAGAGAGAGAGAGAGAGAGAGAGAGAGAGAGAGAGAGAGAGAGAGAGAGAGAGAGAGAGAGAGAGAGAGAGAGAGAGAGAGAGAGAGAGAGAGAGAGAGAGAGAGAGAGAGAGAGAGAGAGAGGAGAGAGAGAGGAGAGAGAGAGAGAGAGAGAGAGAGAGAGAGAGAGAGAGAGAGAGAGAGAGAGAGAGAGAGAGAGAGAGAGAGAGAGAGAGAGAGAGAGAGAGAGAGAGAGAGAGAGAGAGAGAGAGAGAGATTTGATTCTACTGCAATAGTACTAAGAAATCTCAAGTCACTGAAACTCCGGACCAGCCACAATAGTAGAACCCCATGTATATAGAGGACCACAAGATTGGGAGTGATGTAGCAGTCAGCACACTCTCTGCTCAGCCAATCACAGAGCTCTATTGTGAGTCAGAGACCAGGGCGAGTGTTGATGACATCACCAGGCCAGGCAGAGCAGGAGAGGCTGGGTTAAGGCCAGGGGTGAGTGGGGATAGCTAGTGCAGCCAATGAGTAATGACACAGTGGGACGCCATCCACTCATTGTGTCACTACACCATGCGGTCCTCTGCTCTGCTCTGACCTCACTCTTCACTAGGGGGGCTGGCTGTTCTTGGGGAGACACATATAGGATCAGTGTGTGTGCGTGTGTGTGTTGTGTTTCTGTTTGTGGTATACAAGTATGTATCTATTCCTATTTAAAATCAAATCAAATCCAATTTTATTTGACATATTTACATGTGCCGAATAAAACAGATGTAGTAGACCTTACAGTGAAATGATAACTTACAAGCCCTTAACCAACATTGCAGTTCAAGATATAGAGTTAAGTAAATATTTACTAAATAAACTAAAGTAAAAAATAAAATAAAAAGTAACGAGGCTATAAACAGGGAGAACCGGTACCGAGTCAATGTGCAGAGGTACAGGTTAGTGGAGGTAATTTGTACTTGTAGGTAGGGGTAAAGTGACTATGCATATATAACCATTAGCCTCAGAGACAAGGTGTGGGAGAAGAAAATAGAATGTGTCTAAGAAAGTTGGTCTGAAAATCTGTATATTTCTATGTATTGCTCAGAGTTAGAGCACAGATGGAGACAAGCAGTGCCTATGCACACTTTAGAAGGCTGGAGAACCAGGCACTACAGTGAGTAGTGACTGGGCTGGGATTCAACAGGAGCAGAGAGAGATTGTTTATTGGCTGCCAACAGTAATTCATCTTGCTGCTCTATGAAAATTAAGCAGATTAAATGACCACATGGTTCCATTAAATCTGATCTTCTTTCTCCCTCTGAAGATGGGACACTGAATCCCTCCATCTCCTCTCTCTCTTTCTCTCTTCTCTCATTTTCTCCTTCTGTCATTCTCCCTCTCCTTTTTCTCTCTATCCCTCTCTGCTCCCTCTCTCTCTGTCCCTTTGCCACCCCTATGAGACAGTCATGAATGCCAGTGTTCACATACCCAGACCAGGGTGGCAGACAAGACCAGACCAGCTTCAATACCACAAAAGGGCTGCTGGACAATGATATTAGAACGAAGCCTAATCACAAGCCTACTTAGCTCAATGCCTGCTATTCACAGAGGGCTGAATGTCTTACAGGACAGCTTATGAAATCATGATACCATGTGACCTTTGGTTGTGATGCTGGTAGACACAGAGCTTCGTAGATCTCATCATGTCATCTATGTGACCCTGTCTGGGATGGAATACACATTCACTATGCATTCTTTAACCTTTGATGTGGATTTCCATCTTTTTCCAGGATGATTCCTGGAATCTACCAACCAGGAATACTGAAAACCTACTCAGATCCATATAGTGCATGCTGATGTTGTTGTGTTCTCTCTGTTCCAGACAGACAGACCCATAACCACCAGGACAGGATGTCTTACGGATCCATCGATGGGGGCTCCTTTGGAGGCAGTCGAAATCTCTTCGGAGGCCCCAAGAGGCAGGGCTACCAACCAGTAGGTAAAGACAAACATTCACTTCCATGATTTCATGCTAACTTGAGCACCATATTTGAACCATATCTCAAACAAACTATCCCACTGGTTTGTAGGGAATATCAACTGGTTTGTAGGGAATATCAACTGGTTTGTAGGGAATATCAACTGGTTTGTAGGGAATATCTACTGGTTTGGAGGGAATATCTACTGGTTTGGAGGGAATATCTACTGGTTTGGAGGGAATATCCACTGGTTTGGAGGGAATATCCACTGGTTTGGAGGGAATATCCACTGGTTTGGAGGGAATATCTACTGGTTTGTAGGGAATATCCACTGGTTTGGAGGGAATATCCACTGGTTTGGAGGGAACATCCACTCTACAGCTCACAACAGATATCCTATGTCCAATAAGTGATATCGTGCTAATGACCTGAAGCAGATTTGCAGTGTGGTGTCAGGAACTTGGAGAGTGTTAGGGGTCAGGGGTCAGTCTGGCAGTTATAATGGGGTGGTTACGAGCATCACTTTCACCGTTCACGCATTAGACTTGTAATAGGGCTAGATTAAGGCAGGCCTCCAATGGGTATGTGTGATGTATACTGTTCACTACCCTTTGTGTGTATGTGTGTGTGTGTGTGTGTGTGTGTGTGTGCTTGCCTCTTTATATTTGATATGCTCTGTGTATGTATTCATACTTCTGTGCCTGTGCTATACAGTTGATTTTAACAGTGATCACAACTGACACTCCTGAAGAGAAAATTTTAACAGTGATCACAGCTGACTCTTAACTCCTACATGCTGTAAGACCCCCCCACCCCTATCTATCTATCTATCTATCTATCTATCTATCTATCTATCTATCTATCTATCTATCTATCTATCTATCTATCTATCTATCTATCTATCTATCTATCTATCTATCTATCTATCTATCTATCTATCTATCTATCTATCTATCTATCTATCTATCTCTCTCTCTCTCTCTCTCTCTCTCTCTCTCTCTCTCTCTCTCTCTCTCTCTCTCTCTCTCTCTCTCTCTCTCTCTCTCTCTCTCTCTCTCTCTCTCTCTCTCTTTCTCTACCTCTCTCTCCATCCCTATATCTCTCTCTCTCTTTCTCTCTCTTTCTCTACCTCTCTCTCCATCCCTATATCTCTCTCTCTCTTTCCCCATCTCTCTCTCTCTCTCTCTCACTCTCTTTCCCCTATCTCTCTCTCTCTCTCTGTCTTTCTGTCTGTCTCCCCTCCCTCTCTCCCTAGTGTATAAAGAGACTGTGTAGTGTGTGCAGTGGCAGCCTCCGTGTTATGGGGAGACAGAGGGGGCCTGAGCCATCAGAGAGAGTAGCTTTGATCACAGTGAAGCCGGGGCCAATTCAGCGGGCCGGAGCCTGTCAGATTTGCTGTGTGTGGCTTCTGGTGCTTGCTGCCTGCGCCGACTGAGCTGTGTGTGTGTGTGTGACTGAGCTGTACTGAGCTGTGTAGCAGTAGTGGGAGGCTCAGGAAATGATCAAAGCCCAGGTTGAGTCTCTAATGGAGCTGTCAGTCGGGCTAATCTTTCTCCTCTCTTTCTCTTGACAAACCTTTCCAGCCTTTCCAGCATATATGCAACTCTCCTCTTCTACTCCCCGGGTGGGTGCTTAGTCTATCAAAATCCTAGTAGTGTATGTCTGCGATCTCCCTTGAACACTCACTCACTCTTATTCTCCAATCTCTTCTCTGCGATCGCTTGTGGTCAACAAGTGGAGGCACTCTCCTTGGTCCTCTTGTGGAGAAAACATTCACTCTCTTGGGCTCTGCTGGTCCTGGTGTGTGTGTGTTTGAACAGTTGTAATGGCAATAATGAGAACTGCAATGGTGTTCAGCAGCACACGCCTGTTCTACCTGTGTTCTGGGCCTGAGCCTGGGATACACCAGTCTCGTTAGACCCCTCTAATGCTCTGCTCCACAGCCCGAGCCCTGGCCATTAGGATAGGGTGGGATGTAGAGCTGTTTGTCTTGGAGGAGACCTTGATGAGAGCCCACTCCACCAACCACAGGTACCGCTGAGGGACCTTAAGTGGCCCAAGTGGGGTGTGTGCTGAGCAGCCATGACAATGTCATTGGAGCCGCTGGGAGTGAATTGGTTGCAGTGGTCTGGAGTCACGTATTGGGTTAGAACTAGAATGGTACAATGCCATAAAGCTTGGAAGAGATGGTGTTGCCAAAGAGTTGGAAAACATTGTGGGAGTAAATTTAAAAGTGTTTTGCTTCTTTTGTCGGATTGGCATAATCATGCATACTAAGAAAGTTTCAATGGTGAATCACCACAATTAATTAATTGTGTTTATGTAGCATAAAGAACATTTTGAAATCCTCAGCATCTGTACGAAAGATGGTATTGTGAAAGATATATTTGTATGTCAAGCTTTGAGTCAGACTGTCACTGCATCAGAAAATATTCACAATATTTTTTAGAGGTCTACAGAATGCAACCGTATGGATAGGAAATTCTCCCACACATATTAGTGTAGTTGCAACATTGATGATGCATCATTCAGGGAATAGAGAGCCAGTTAGCACCAAGCAGATGTCAGACGAGTCTAATACTCATAACAATTTCTCAGTGCATTTAAGAATGTCCATTCAAATTATATTTAGCTTTAGTGGGCATTTGACACTTACCCAACTTCAATGTATTAAGTATGTGGATATCACAATTCATATTTTGAGTTGCTGATGAGATATTGTTGGCTACATCACAGGAAAATAGTTGTATTTGCTGCCTGTGTTCTATCTTTGCCAACTCTGTTAATTTGTTATGGATGGGGGAGTGGGTGAGTGATTGAGAACTGTAAAGGGACTATTATCATCAGACTTCCTGCAAACAGCAAGGCTTGAACAGCATGGTGTTCTGGCTAAATGCACTGTTATTTTGTAACAGGAAAAGAAGATGCTTTCATGATCATGATTGAATGTGCATTGTCTTCTGACTGGAACACACCAACAGAGGAGAAGATGGGGTGGAGGGTAGAGCTACAGCGGGTGAAGTAAGTATTGAACATGTCACCATTGTTCTCAGTAAATATATTTCCAAAGGTGGTATTGACATGACATTTTCACCAGATGTTGGTAACAACCCAAGTAATCCATACATACAAAGAAACCAAAAAAAATACGTTCAGAAATTAAGTTGAAATAATGTGAAATGACACAGGGAAAAGGTATTGAACACATGAAGAAAGGGAGGTGCAAAAAGGCATGGAAAGCCAAGACAACAGCTGAAAACTATCAGTAATTAAAAATCAATCCAGCCCCCTGTCAGTGCAAATTAATATCAGCTGGTTCAGTCCCAACTGATGGCCTACAAAAAGGTCTCATTGACAAGGTGTCACACAAGACACATCTCATGATGGGTAAAAGCAAAGAGCTGTCTCAAGACCTTTGCAACCTAATTGTTGCAAAACATAATGATGGCATTGGTTATAGGCGCATTTCTAAGCTTCTGAATGTTCCAGTGAGCACTTTTGGGGCCATAATACGGAAGTGGAAAGACAATCATTTCACCATAAATTTGCCTCGACCAGGTGCTCCTCGCAAGATTTCTGACAGAGGAGTGAAAAGAATAATCAGAAGAGTTGTCCAAGAGCCAAGGACCACTTGTGGAGAGCTTCAAAAAGACCTGCAATTAGCAGGTACTGTTGTCTCAAAGAAAAGAGTAAGTAATGCACTCCACCGCCATGGCCTGTATGCATGCTCAACACAAGATTCCATGGCTGATAAAAAAAGCATGTTGAAGCTTGTTTAAAGTTTGCTGCACAACATTTGGAAAAGCCAGTGAAATACTGGGAGAATATAGTGTGGTCAGATGAGAGCAAAATTGAACTGTTTGGATGTCATAATACACACCATGTTTGGAGGAGAAATGGCACTGCACATCACCCTAAAAACACCATACCAACAGTGAAGTTTGGAGGTGGGAACATCATGGTGTGGGGCTGCTTTTCAGCAAATGGTACAGGATGAATGGGCAAATTTACCGAGACATTCTTGACAAAAATCTGCTGCCATCTACCAGGATGATGAAGATGAAACGAGGGTGGACATTTCAGCAAGACAATGATCCCAAACACACAGCCAAGGAAACTCTCAATTGGTTTCAAAGAAAGAAAATAAAGCTGCTAGAATGGCCCAGCCAATCACCTGACTTAAATCCCATTGAAAATCTATGGAAAGAACTGAAGATCAAGATTCATAGAAGAGGCCTACGGAACCTTCAAGATTTGAAGACTGTGTGTGTGGAAGAATGGGCCAAAATCACACCAGAGCAATGCATGCGACTAGTTTCTCCATACAGGAGTCGTCTTGAAGCTGTCATTACCGACAAAGGCTTTTGTACAAAGTATTAAATAAATATCAGTAAGTGTGTTCAATACCTCTTTCCCTGTGTCATTTCACATTATTACACAACTTAATTTCTGAACTTATTTGTTTTGGTTTCTTTGTATGAATGGATTACTTGGGTTGTTACCAACATCTGCTGAAAATGTCATGTCAATAGCACCTTTGGAAATATATTTACTGAGAAAAATGGTGATGTGTTCAATACTTATTTCACCCGCTGTATGTTGAAACTATGTGTGAGTCTTTAATGATTGTTATGTGTTTTTGTTGGCTTGTCACTCCAGGTATCTCCAGGCCTGCTCACAACATGCCCCAGAATAAACCTAGCATGAACTTTGTTATAGCAACTGCAGTCTAAGTAGGCTAGGCGCTAACATGTTTTATGGCAACCCAACATGGTCTGTGTGTAGTTACGTAGTGTGACTGTTCAAGTGTTTAATTTAAAGTAGACTAAAAACCAAGTTAGCTTTGGGAGGTAACATGAGCATGTGAAAATTGTCTGAGAATTACCTGACCTAGGTTAGATAGCTAGAATCAAGAACTGGCGTGCTTTTTGTCACCAACAAAACTGTTTGTGTAAGTGTAAAAAGGCATCCCATACTGAAATAGTGTTTAGAAGTTGGAAGCTACCATCCTCTGGGACTTGGATGAAGCAAAAAAGGAGAAAAAGTTATTTTTCCTCTGCAGTGGGTCTATGCCCAGTCTGGCCCTGTTTTAGGATGAGTTTCCACAGTGGAACGACCGTTGCTGACCTCGAAGGTAATGAGATGGGAGCTTTTGATTAAGTTGCTCTCTGATTTGAGAGCATAATTGAACGCGTTGCAGATAGAGCATTTGCCGTATCGACAAGCAACTCTGCAAAGGCCAGGATGTTAATTTGTCTCTCGCGTGTTGCTGAGGTTTTCATTCATCACTGTTGCACTGTGTGTGTTTGGCGTGTTTGCGTGTGTGTAGGGAGAAATCAGCAGCTTCTTTATCGGTTGTTCAGCATTTCTCAACCTGTGGTACCACAGTGTGAAGACAGATTTGAATCACTTCCCTTTACACTCTCTTTATGGAGATTGTGCTGAGTGATGCAGTTGGATGTAGATCTGCTAGACATTATGACCTGATTATAGTTTCAGACCATTTTCAAAGCGCTGTAGGGGGGGATAAGAGACAGAGGAAGAAAACAGGCCCACTTAAACACATTAAACATGTTTAAATGCATATCTAACATTTCTCCCTGACCTGGCTACCTTTCTATCCCTATCTTTGTCTTTCTACCCTTCTCTATTCTCTGCTCTCCATTCCCTTCCGCTTTCCACCTCCCTCCATCCCTTGTTCTTTCTGTGCCAGCCTGTCAGGCAGAGAGCCAGGACTCTGTCCAGTGAAGTAGCCAGGAGTCCAAGACCCCCTTGCGGGGACATGGGGACACTAGAGTAATGACTGTGTCAGATACCCTCCACTAGTCGTTGTTGTGTGTGTGTATGTGTGTGTGTGTGTGTGTGTGTGTGTGTGTGTGTGTGTGTGTGTGTGTGTGTGTGTGTGTGTGTGATAGGGAAATAGAGCGATAATGAAGGAGAGAGTTTACACATGACTTAAAGTTGGTATACAGTGCATTCATGACTTCAAGTTGGTCTACAGTGCATTCATGACTTAAAGTTGGTTTACAGTGCATTCATGACTTCAAGTTGGTATACAGTGCATGCATGACTTAAAGTTGGTTTACAGTGCATTCATGACTTAAAGTTGGTATACAGTGCATTCATAACTTAAAGTTGGTTTACAGTGCATTCATGACTTAAAGTTGGTTTACAGTGCATTCATGACTTCAAGTTGGTCTACAGTGCATTCATGACTATAAGTTGGTCTACAGTGCATTCATGACTTCAAGTTGGTATACAGTGCATTCATGACTATAAGTTGGTCTACAGTGCATTCATGACTTAAAGTTGGTATACAGTGCATTCATGACTTACAGTTGGTATACAGTGCATTTTAAAAGTATTCAAACCCCTTCACTTTTTCCAAATTTTGTTAGGTTACAGCCTTTTTCTAAAATTGATTAAATTGTTTTTTTCCCCTCAACAATCTACACACAATACTTCATAATGACAAAGCAAAAACAGCTTTTGAGAAGTTTTGCAAATGTATAAAGAAAATAAAAATTGAAATATCACATTACATAAGTATTCAAACCCTTTACTCAGCACTCTGTACTTTTCTCCGTTCATCTTTCCTTCGATCCTGACTAGTCTCCCAGTCTCTGACACTGAAAAACATCCACACAGCATGATGCTGCCATCTTCATGCTTCACCGTAGGGATGGTGCCTGGTTTCCTCCAGATGTGACACTTGGCATTCAGGGCAAAGAGTTCAATCTTGGTTTCATCAGACCAGAGAATCTTGTTTCTCATGGACTGAGAGTCCTTTAGGTGCCTTTTGGTAAACTCCAAGTGGGCAGTCATGTGCCTTTTAATGAGGAGTGGCTTCCGCCTGGCCACTCTACCATAAAGGCCTGATTGTTGGAGGGCTGCAGAGATGGTTGCCCTTCTGGAATATTCTCCCATCTCCACAGAGGAACTCTAGAGCTCTGTCAGAGTGACCATCGGGTTCTTGGTCACCTCCCTGACCAAGGCCCTTCTCCCCCGATTGCTCAGTTTGGCCGGGCGGCCAGCTCTATGAAGAGTCTTGGTGGTTCCAAGCTTCTTCTATTTAAGAATGACTGAGGCCACTGTGTTCTTGGGGACCTTCAATACTGCAGAAAGGTGTTGGTACCCTTTCCCAGATCTGTGCCTCGACACAATCCTGTCTCGGAGCTCTACGGACAATTCCTTCGACCTCATGGCTTGGTTTTTATTCAGACATGCACTGTCAACTGTGGGACCTTATAGACAGGTGTGTGCCTTTCCACATTATGGCCAGTCTATTGAATTTACCACAGTTTTAGAAATCAAGACGTGATGCACCTGAGCTCAATTTCGAGTCTCATAGCAAAGGGTCTAAATACTTATTACTTATGTAAATAAAGTATTTCTGTTTTATATTTTTTATACATTTCTAATGTACAGTGGGGAGAACAAGTATTTGATACACTGCAGATTTTGCAGGTTTTTCCACTTACAAAGCATGTAGAAGTCTGTAATTTGTATCATAGGTACTCTTCAACTGTGAGTGATGGAATCTAAAACAAAAATCCAGAAAATCACATTGTATGATTTTTAAGTAATTCATTTGCATTTTATTGCATGACATAAGTATTTGATACATCAGAAAAGCAGAACTTAATATTTGGTACAGAAACCTTTGTTTGCAATTACAGAGATCATACGTTTCCTGTAGTTCTTGACCAGGTTTGCACACACTGCAGCAGGGATTTTGGCCCACTCCTCCATACAGACCTTCTCCAGATCCTTCAGGTTTCGGGGCTGTCACTGGGCAATACGGACTTTCAGCTCCCTCCAAAGATTTTCTATTGGGTTCAGGTCTGGAGACTGGCTAGGCCACTCCAGGACCTTGAGATGCTTCTTACGGAGCCACTCCTTAGTTGCCCTGGCTGTGTGTTTCGGGTCGTTGTCATACTGGAAGACCCAGCCACAACCCATCTTCAATGCTCTTACTGAGGGAAGGAGGTTGTTGGCCAAGATCTCGCAATACATGGCCCCATCCATCCTCCCCTCAATACGGTGCAGTCGTCATGTCCCCTTTGCAGAAAAGCATCCCCAAAGAATGATGTTTCCACCTCCATGCTTCACGGTTGGGATGGTGTTCTTGGGGTTGTACTCATCCTTCTTCTTCCTCCAAACACGGCGAGTGAAGTTTAGACCAAAAAGCTCTATTTTTGTCTCATCAGACCACATGACCTTCTCCCATTCCTCCTCTGGATCTTCCAGATGGTCATTGGCAAACTTCAGACGGGCCTGGACATGCGCTGGCTTGAGCAGGGGGACCTTGCGTGCGCTGCAGGATTTTAATCCATGACGGCGTAGTGTGTTACTAATGGTTTTCTTTGAGACTGTGGTCCCAGCTCTCTTCAGGTCATTGACCAGGTCCTGCCGTGTAGTTCTGGGCTGATCCTTCACCTTCCTCATGATCATTGATGCCCCACGAGGTGAGATCTTGCATGGTGCCCCAGACCGAGGGAGATTGACCGTCATCTTGAACTTCTTCCATTTTCTAATAATTGCACCAACAGTTGTTGCCTTCTCACCAAGCTGCTTGCCTATTGTCCTGTAGCCCATCCCAGCCTTGTGCAGGTCTACAATTTTATCCCTGATGTCCTTACACAGCTCTCTGGTCTTGGCCATTGTGGAGAGGTTGGAGTCTGTTTGATTGAGTGTGTGGACAGGTGTCTTTTATACAGGTAACGACTTCAAACAGGTGCAGTTAATATAGGTAATGAGTGGAGAACAGGAGGGCTTCTTAAAGGAAAACTAACAGGTCTGTGAGAGCCGGAATTCTTACTGGTTGGTAGGTGATCAAATACTTATGTCATGCAATAAAATGCAAATTAATTATTTAAAAATCATACAATGTGATTTTCTGGATTTTTGTTTTAGATTCCGTCTCTCACAGTTGAAGTGTACCTATGATAAAAATTACAGACCTCTACATGCTTTGGAAGTAGGAAAACCTGCAAAATCGGCAGTGTATCAAATACTTGTTCTCCCCACTGTATATTCTAAAAACCTGTTTTTGCTTTGTCATTATGGGGTATATTATGTGTAGATTGCTGAGGATTCTTTTTTTAAAAATCCATTTTAGAATAAGGCTGTAACGTAACAAAATGTGTAAAAAGTCAAGAGGTCTGAATACTTTCCCAATGTACTGTATTTGCATATCTTTTCATATTGGAGTGCTGTTTTGAAGTAGATCATGCTGATGTGAGCGTGTGTAGGTTATCTGTGTGTGTGTGTGTGTGTCTGTGTGTGTCTGTGTGTGAAGAGGGAGTGGGGCTGGATCCAGGTGGTGGAAGATAAAAGGTTTAGAAGTGATCCCGTCGTGCTACCACTTCCCCACCAGCAGGGGGGTGTTTACATAACACAGCAGTCTGCAGTTGATGGGTGAGCCTGCCACGATATCTGTCTGACACACACTCAACTAATTCTACCGCAAACCAGGCATTGTCAGGCATCCACACACACACACATTGCAGACCTGACTACACATAAGCATGCACACACACGCTCACACACACGCTAACACACACGCTACAACCCAACTAGCTAAGCCCCCAACCGAGTGTAGTCTGAGACGTTACACCCACACACTGCATACATAAACACTCACATACTCGCAGAAACCAACAAAGACTAACTCAGATGTCATACAAGGATGAACAGACAGAAGAGAGATAATGCCACTGGTCAGTGGGTGGAATGGTGCAGAGTAGTCAATGTCCTCCCTGAAATCACACTGACCATCCGTGTCATTGGGTGACCTTGTATCACCCTTCCATCTCTCCCTCTATCCCTCCATCAGCAGAGTGTGAAACACAGGGTCACTGATGAGAGGAGAGGGATGACATAGCCCTCTGAGTTCCTCCACACAGACAGAGATGGTTCCATGTGAAGTAGCATGAATATTGAGCATGCGCCATTTATCACAACGATGGGAAGAAGTGGACAAGCGTGTGTCGAAGGCGGGAGTTCGTAGATCACATTAAAGGGCGGTGAAGGTCGTTGAACTGAAAAATGACGCCATCGAAAATGTATCGCTATCATGTAGGGTATGACTTAATCATATTTCTTCCTCCACAGCAAAATGTCCATTTTAGTTACTCATAATATTGCGACGTGTCTATCACATGGCTCAGTGAACTGCAAACCTATCTTTGATTATTTGTGGTTAATAGAGCCCACCTTAATGGAACAATGCTCATACAATATGCAGTATTCAAATGACTTCCTCTTTCTTTTCCCGTACCTTTCCTTTCCAACCAGTAATCCCCCACCACCCACTGTCATTTTCACACCTGCCGAAACACTACTGGTTGTAGTTGGAGAAAAATGTCAAAAAATAACTTTACAATTGCAGTCACTTTGGGGGTCAGAATTAGACAGTGGAGGGAGTCAGACCTTGGCCTGTGTATTCTGCACTTGCTCTTCCCCAGTTGACAACAATCAGACCATTTTCGCTCCGTTACATTCTGATCTGGGAGAATAGTCATGCCCACGTAACCCATCAGCTGCACTCAGAACTCACAGCGATTTACTTCCTGCTCTCTGCTATTAGAAAAAAATACATATATTTTTTTACCTGTCATGACTACTACGCCTTCTCAGAGCTATTTAGCAGTTACCTAATGTTTTTGGTTAATAGTCGCTGGACCCGGATTATAGTCCCGGACAGGGCTAAACCCCAAATTCACTGTAACACATTTCATGATAGAACAGCTATGTGGCTATATTTTTGTACGTTTTCACCTAAAATATCTGGCTTGTTATTGGTGTGTGTATCATGCTCCATCGAACTGAAATCATGTCTTCTTCCCCAAGCAACACAAGTCAGCTCCTCAGAGCTGCAAGACGTGTTTCAAGAGACCTCCTCCAACATTTTCCAGATCAACGCAAATGGTGAGTCTTGTAAATATGTGTGTCTGTGTGTATGTGTGCTTAAGCATGTGCATGTCTGTGTTTTTTCTGTTATACTTTAGATATATTACTCTAAAAGCACTTGCACATCTTTGACGTTTACAATGCTACATGTTCCTACCATATCTCAGTTGTAACGTTAGAGAAGAGTCTTCAATCATTGGGAACGTCCAGAGACACTGCTGAATTGCGACAGAGCCTGTGAGTAATCACAACACACACACACACACACACACACACACACATTATAATACTTACAGTCGTGGCCAAAAGTTTTGAGAATGACACAAGTATTGGTCTCCACAAAGTTTGCTGCCTCAGTGTTGATGATGGCAATTTGCATATACTCCAGAATGTCATGAAGAGTGATCAGATGAATTGCAATTAATTGCAAAGTCCTTTGCCATGAAAATGAACTAAATCCCCCCAAAACATTTCCACTGCATTTCAGCCCTGCCACAAAAGGATCTGCTGCCGTCATGTCAGTGATTGTCTCGTTAACACAGGTGAGAGTGTTGACGAGGACAAGGCTGGAGATCACTCTGTCATGCTGATTGAGTCAGAATAACAGACTGAAAGCTTTAAAAGGAGGGTGGTGCTTGAAGTCATTGTTCTTCTTCTGTCAACCATGGTTACCTGCAAGGAAACACGTGCCGTCATCATTGCTTTGCACAAAAAGGGCTTCACAGGCAAGGATATTGCTGCTGGTAAGATTGCACCTGAATCAACCATTTATCTGATCATCAAGAACTTCAAGGAGAGAGGTTCAATTGTTGTGAAGAAGGCGTCAGAGCGACCTAGAAAGTCCAGCATTCGCCAGGACCGTCTCCTAAAGTTGATTCAGCTGTGGGAGCTTGCTCAGGAATGGTACCAACACATCATCTGACAGCAACTTCTCCCAACCATCCAAGAACAGTTTGGTGACGACCAATGCCTTTTCCAGCATGATGGAGCACCTTGCCATAAGGCAAAAGTGATAACTAAGTGGCTCGGGGAACAAAACATCGACATTTTGGGTCCATGGCCAGGAAACTGCCCAGACCTTAATCCCATTGAGAACTTGTGGTCGATCCTCAAGAGGCGGGTGGACAAACAAAAACCCACAACTTCTGACAAACTCCAAGCAGTGATTATGCATGAATGGCCTGCCATCAGTCAGGATGTGGCCCAGAAGTTAATTGACAGCATGCCAGGGCAGACGGGTCAACACTGCAAATATTGAGTCTTTGCATAAACTGAATGTCATTGTCAATGAAAGCCTTTGACACTTATGGAATACTTGTAATTACACTTCAGTGTACCATAGTAACTACTGACATAAAGATCTAAGAACACTGAAGCAGCAAACTTTGTGGAGACCAATACTTGTGTCATTGTACATATTCTGTACATATTCATATCAACACATTCGTGTGCAACTCAAGCGAGTCAATCAACGGCTTCCTCCCTCAATTAACCAACCCTCAGAACACAAACCATTTATTGCTGTGCTATTGACATCACACATTGCTGCAACCATTCAATAGCTACAGTTAAAGTGTAGCCTGGTACAAAGCCTCAGAGTGTTCATGCTGCTTGCTGATCAGTCCTTTATTCATGCCGAGTGTCACATTAAGCCCAGTAGCTCCAGAACAGAGCATATTTTCTCTTTGTTTCAACGTCCTCTTTCATCATATTGATTCTACTTGTTTTAGTTGAGCTGCCAGCAATTACCAAATTCCTGCCTGATGACAAAGTGGCCAATCTGAGATGATTGTGTCTGTTTAAAATGCACTACACCCCACTGTGCTGCCTGGCATGTCATCAATTCTATCAACCATTTTTTATGATCACCTTGGAAACCTACACTGTCTGACTGGTGTGTGTGTGTGTGTGTGTGTGTGTGTGTGTTTCTTTTGCTTTCTGTTCATCATTGTTGATGCAGGATGTGAGCCATTATACACAACTTTCTGGGCTCACTGCTCTGCATTACTAGAAAGAAAATGTTTACCATGTGATGTGACCCCTCCCTGACAACAGCTACAGTACCGTATGTATTCTAGTGTCTTTAAAGGATAGTTGAATGGTACAGTTGAATGGTTGAATGGTACAGTTGCAGGGTTGAATGGTTAAGTTGAATGGTTGAATGGTACAGTTGAATGATTCAGTTGAATGGTTGAATGGTAAGTAAGATGTGGTTACATTTCATGCTGAGCGGATGCCACCTACTCACGCCTATTCACCGCCAGTTCCAGCGACTACCGTAACTATAGTGAGGATTTTTCAAAATGTTCACGAGAGAAGATTGTCTTCATCTACTATTGTAATGGTGGGCATATTTTACAGTATACACAAATGCCCTGTAAGAGAGAGGAAGCTAAATAAAAATGAATTTCCTTTGTGCCTCTGGTTAAGAATGTTAACCGACCATCTGCACCCACGGTCTTCCTCTCCTACTCCCTGCTACAACCACAATCTCACGGTTAATAGAATTGGACCCGTCCTTGTAATCGTGGAAATGCACACTGCAAAAGTCTAAGTGGATTAATCGCTCCCACCCTCTAAGTGTCATTGTATTTGTTAGTGCATTAGGCATTCTGTGGTGACTTGTCCGTAACCCACCAGAGGACGAGGACACTGTTTAGAGGAGAGGAGAGGAGAGGAGAGAGAGGAGAGGCAGAGGAGATGGGGAGGAGAGAGGGGGAGAAGAGAGAGGGAGGAGAAGAGAACAGAGGAGGCAACAGACTCTGCTCTGACAGACAGACAGACAGAAGGCCAACTGCCACAGAGGGCCTCGGCGAGCCCCTCCTCAACCAGCCATAAGGCATACCTTCTGCCAGGGGGCTCCCCACAGCAAAGCCCTCACACAGTACAGTACATTACAGTATAGACACTGGGGCTATAGATGGAGGATGCTGTAGGAAACGTCACGTCAATTACTGTATGTACCAAGGGCTTTCCTCTTGCAGAGACAGATTCACATTTGTCATAGAGTTAACTTAGAACCTTTTAGCAAACCTCTACAGGATCGGTGTCCTTATACCGGGACGGTTGCTGCTCAATATGCGATATGTGACTAACCAACTTTCCGGGACATAGACATGTCTTATATGGCCAGAAAAGCTTAAATTATTGTTAATCCAACTGCAGTGTCTAATTTACAGTAGCTATTACAGCTAAAAAATATCATGCTATTGTTTGAGGATAGTGCACAACAACAAAACACTTTTATCATGGCAACTGGTTTGGTACATTCACCTCTGAATGTAAATAATGTACTTCAGTAATCCTGCTTTGATTTGTCATCCTGAGGTTCCCAGAGATAAAATGTAGTGTAGTTGTGTTTGAAAAATACATTTTTATATTCAAATGTAGGAACTGGGTTCTACAATTTGACCTGAAGGTTAGTGTATTTTCTGTAGGGAAGCTAATTATCTATCATGTATGATATTCCTGGGAATGTGCAAGCTTACATTTTTTATTACCATAGCATTTTCTCTATAGTTATGTTCTTGAACATTTTGCATGGTTAAATTAGCTGTACAGTTAGGTATACAGTTATATTTACAGATAAGTGAATACTTGCATGTTTACACAAACTGTACAGGTAAATGACAGGAAGAGATACTTTAATAGCTAAATGTGTGTATGATATCATTTGGGGTAATAATAGTAATTCCCTTAGTTCAGCACATTTGGGAAAACTCCTGGCAGACTTGATACAAAATATTGTGTAGTGATGTAATTCTTCACTGGATCAGTCTGAACTTTTCACACACACTGCTGCCATCTGGTGGAAAACATCTAAATGACATCTAGAATCCTACATCACTCTATGGTCTTTCTCTTGCATTTCAAAGATGATGCAACAAAAAACAAAATAGAAAATGCATATTTTATCTTTTACCAGATCTAATGTGTTATATTCTCCTACATTAATTTCACATTTCCACAAACTTCAAAGTGTTTCCTTTCAAATTATATCAGGAATATGCATATTGTTGCTTCAGGTCCTGAGCTACAGGCAATTAGATTTGGGTATGTCATTTTAGGTGAACATTTGTAAAAAAGAAAGGGTCTAATACTTAAGAGGATAATGTGTTACATCAGACACGCTGATGTTTCTATAAACAACCTCAACACATAATTGCACAGTACTGTACTGTCTTTTTAATCAGACAGTACAGTACAGCTAATTTCACATCTATTAAAAAATTCACAAAACTAATGTGCTGTGAAATATAAAGTATTATTGATAAAACAAACATGTCAAATATGCTTCCGTTTGTTGATGAAATAAACATTTACTGTGAAGACCATTAGCTTAATTAGCCATGTGCTAATATGAAATATCTGTTTAGAAAAATAATTAATTTTTTCCACTAAAGTAATTTGTTTTCTACCACGCTACATGGGTTTATTTGAGTCAATATGATCATACTCTGTTTAGTTTTTTAAAGACAGCACTATGGAACAATTAATTTAATGAAATCACATGAGGTGATATAGAGAGAGAACTATAGACAAGGATTGAAGGAGGGACGAGGAAGAAACTATATAATACTGCTGTGGTCCGTGCATGCATGCTTGCGTGAGAGGCCTTGAACAAATACTGTCTAAATTCACAAAATCTCCCTAGACCGTGTTGTGGAGATCTGGAGTAGGAACATTCGTTTATTGTCTGGTACTCTCTGTGCAGTCTGGTCTTAGACTCCGAGCCCACCCCTGCTCCCCTGGTGCTCCCCTGGCCCCTCTAGCCTAGCTTGGACACAACATAGTGCACAGTACAGCAGACCTGGGTTCAAGTACTATTTAAATTAATTTCAGATACTTTATCAGGGCTTGACTGAGTTTATGTGGTGCAATGGAAACAATTAAATAATCGCACAATTGCAAACTCTGCCCATGTGGTTCTAGGACCAAGTTTGGGAAACATTGGGCAAAATCAAACACATCTAAAAGCAGGATTTTGAATATTATTTGAACCCAGGTCTGATGTACAGTACATTCTGTCCTGGTGCTCCCTGGAGAGAGACCTTCTCCATACCTCCCCACCCTAGTCCTCAAATATTGATCTAAATCTGGAGAGAGGAAATGAGGGGGGAAAACAGACAGACAGTCCTCAGTGTATTAGTGAACTCAGAACCAGGGCCATGTCACTGTAATTCTCTGGCCACTGTGGGAAGAACCGAGCCAACCTAGTGGAAAATAGTGGGAAAATAGACTGTTTTTGAGAGAGAGAGAGAGAGAGAGAGAGAGAGAGAGAGAGAGAGAGAGAGAGAGAGAGAGAGAGAGAGAGAGGCTAAAAGTACAGTCACGCTAGCTTCTGAGGGGAAAAATAAGTTGAACAAGTAGGGTACCTAAAAACAGAGAAAGTATGACCTCTGTGTTTTTGGTGTATGACTTATTGTGCTGTGTCTCTGCATTGCCTCAGCAGGGTCAAACTGTATCTACCAGTGATTACATTCAAACCACTAATGAAAACAGCCATTCATATTGCTTTGCAGGAGTTGATTACTGCTTTACTTCCCCCATTAATGCAAGACCGGTTGTACTAGAACACATGTAAAAGCTGATGTTAAATGGTTGGCCGGAGCAGATACTATATCCTGGGTTAATTAGAGTTCGTAGCTGACAGAGTGGGCTGGATGAAGTACTTATAATATCCAGGAAAAATATGTAGTCAATCATTTCACCCTGATGCACCTAAAAGTTGGAGTTGCTTCACCCATGCTAGATCCAAAGTCTGATCTAAGTCCTTGCATTTAAATTCACCTGCATACTGTCACTAAAAAGCTTGACTGTGACCTTCTGTTGTATGTTAGGTAGGTAAAGGATGCACACGCACACACACACACACACACACACACACACACACACACACACACACACACACACACACACACACACACACACACACACACACACACACACACACACACACACACACACACACACACACACACAAACATACACATACACACAGACAAACACACAGACACACACAGGAACCAAAGGGATTGATAAGAGGGCTAAACCTCTGGCTGATGTGTCATCGTTTAACGGTTCAGTCAAAGACTTCTCAGACATCCAGAGGATTACGCCAAAATCACGGCTAGTTCATGCAACTGGAACAACATGACGGATCTATGTGGAGAACGATTGTGCCTTTTGGATCTGCAAGCATGATATGAGTTAACCTAATACACAGGAGGTGAATATCTTAATGATGTTGTCCTCAGGCCTACAGTGTATTCACGGTATGACATTAAAACCATGCAACAAGTAAAAGGTCAAATGTATGCATACAACACAAACCCTTCAGTGAAATGATCATCAACATCTTCCAATGCTTCATGTACTAAAAATAAGAATCCATTATGACCTGTTTTAATGAATTCCCGAGGATCGTTTATGAGTCAGTTTGCACCTGTTCTAGAGAGTTAGTTTCTATGGATCATCTGTGTAGGTTTATGCCACCGTACCGAGCAGTATGTTGTGCCAAACTCTCTCGGTTCACATCGCCCACTCTAGAGGACCCTCTCACACTCTTCTGACGTATCACATTGCAAGCTATAGAGATCCGCTAGTCACTTTCGCCCCCACAACGAGTCTCAGCAGCAGAAAGTATGTAAAAATCCAGAGAATTACTCATAATGGGAATTACAGTCAGTCGCCACTGATGACTTCCTCCTTTGTGCTCTGCTTTGTTTTCCTTTGTGGCTGATCAGCCCCAGAGAGAGAGAGATGGAGAGAGTGAGAGCAAGAAAGAGAGGTAGATAGAGAGAGATGGAGAGTGAGAGCCGAGGGAGACCTGCGACCAGTTGGATAGCGTGTGAGAGAGAGGAGGTGTCCTGATGTCCCCCATGTATCATGTCTGCCTCTGGGCTAGCAGTGGTTCTGTTGAGACAGACCACTTATTTGGCTACAGTTGAAGTCGGAAGTTTACATACACTTAGGTTAAGTCATTAAAACTCCTTTTTCAACCACTCCACAGATCTCATGTTAACAAACTATAGTTTTGGCAAGTTTGTGCATGACACAAGTAATTCTTCCAACAATTGTTTACAGACAGATTATTTCACTTATAATTCACTATATCACAATTCCGGTGGGTCAGAAGTTTACATACACTAAGTTGACTGTGCTTTTAAAAAGCTTTGAAAATGATGTCATGGCTTGTCTGATAGGCTAATTGACATCATTTGAGTCAATTGGAGGTGTACCTGTGGATTTATTTCAAGGTCTACCTTTAAACTCAGTGCCGCTTTGCTCGACATCATGGGAAAATCAAAAGAAATCAGCCAAGACCTCAGAAAAAAAATTGTAGACCTCCACAAGTCTGGTTCATCCTTGGGAGAAATGTTCAAATGCCTGAAGGTACCCACGTTCATCTGTACAAACAATAGTACGCAAGTATAAACACCATGGGACCACGCAGCCGTCATACCACTCATGAAGGAGACACGTTCTGTCTCCTAGAGATGAACGTACTTTGTTGCGAAAAGTGCAAATAAATCCCAGAACAGCAGCCAAGGACCTTGTGAAGATGCTGGTGGAAACAGGTACAAAAGTATCTATATCCACAGTAAAACGAGTCCTATATCGACATAACCTGAAAGGCTGCTCAGCAAGGAAGAAGCCACTGCTCCAAAACCGCCATAAAACAGCCAGACTACAGTTTGCACCTGCACATGGGGATAATGATTGTACTTTTTGGAGAAATGTCCTCTGGTTTGATGAAACAAAAATATAACTGTTTGACCATCGTTATGTTTGGAGGAAAAAGGGGGAGGCTTGCAAGCCGAAGAAGACCATCCCAACCGTGAAGCACGGGGTTGGCAGCATCATGTTGTGGGGGTGCTTTGCTGCAGGAAGGACTGGTGCACTTCACTAACTAACTAACTAGATGGCATCATGAGGAAGGAAAATTGTGTGGAAATATTGAAGTCAGTCAGGAAGTTAAAGCTTGGTCGCAAATGGGTCTTCCAAATGGACAATGACCTCAAGCATACTTCCAAAGTTGTGGCAAAATGGCTTAAGGACAACAAAGTAAAGGTATTGGAGTGGCCATCACAAAGCCCTGACCTCAATTCTATAGAAAATTTGTGGGCAGAACTGAAAAAGCTTGTGCGGGCAAGGAGGCCTACAAACCTGACTCAGTTACACAAGTTCTGTCTGGAGGAATGGACCAAAATTCACCCAACTTATTGTGGGAAGCTTGTGGAAGGCTACCCGAAACATTTGACCCAAGTTAAACAATTTAAAGGCAATGCTACCAATATGAGTGTATGTAAACCCACTGGGAATGTGATGAAAGAAATAAAAGCTGAAAAAAATCATTCTCTCTACTATTATCCTGACATTTCACATTCTTAAAATAAAGTGGTGATCCTAACTGACCTAAGACAAGGCATTTTTACTAGGATTAAATGTCAGGAATTGTGAAAAACTTGAGTTTAAATGTATTTGGCTAAGGTGTATGTTGTATGTAAACTTCCGACTTTAACTGTATGCTTAAGATTACAACACAGTCTTGAAGAATATTATACAACCAGATTTCTAAGGTCATCAGAACTCACAGACACATTTTTTATTTCAACCAGTTTAGTTTCATCCACCGGGTTGCCTCAACATAATATTACTAGCCTCAGCCCTCACCTGAACATTTCAACATTTTGTCATAAAGAGCACATTTCCAACTTCTCGAGATACAATTTTTTAAAATGACTATAGTAATGGCCGATTCGGTGCCAAATAAAGTAACAGGGTTGACCATAACATGGTTGACGATTGAATCTTAAATCAGTCATAAATCCCCTTGTGACGGGGGAACGGAAGCTGGTTGTGTGCAACAGGGAGTGGCAATTGAATGCAAGAAAAACAAAATGCTAAAACATTTCTAGCCTGCCTATCTATGGGTAAAAGGGATGACGTGTTATGCACGACCAGCTCAGCTTTCCACCATAAAACACTAGAAAATGGCCAAAAAGAGTAGAACCAGCTCACCTGCTTTTACTCTATGATTTGACTTTTAGATATTTAATGTTTCTATAAAGAAATATATATTTTTAAAGGAATAGTTTCACCATATTAAAATGAGAGTTCAGTTCACGTAACAGTGTTGACCTTAAAATGAGGGACACTAATCACATGACATAAATGATCATCTTCAGAAATGACAATAACTAGGGCTTTACAATGATGGTGAAACTTGGGAAATAAATGTTGATTAAGTGGCTTGCAATCTTCCTAGAAAAGATTTATTGCACTTCATGTAATATAAAAGGCGTTTAAAATTCAACATTGGTGCACAATTTCTACTTATAATATCAAAGGGACGCAAAAGGCACTACTTTCATGGAACGACCCAGAGATGCTTCAGTAAATAAGTGTGTGGGAGGAGAAATGTGAAAAGAAATGTGAAAAGCTACAGGCAGTCAGAAAATATGTTTTTGTGCATGCAAATGTTACTATATTGTCTATCAGAGATTTGAATATGATTTCCATAATCACAATAGTGTCTGAAATCAGTAAACATACTGAAGGCATGTATCTTTTTGTTGTGTCTTTTGGCCATGAGTGGCAGTTGAATTGTCTAAAATTATACTTATTGATTAAATCGCCATTCACACATTTGCCTCTATTGAATAATACATATGTTTGTAAACAGTAATTGGGGTACATTATTTCAACATACAAATCCATTCTGTCCTTGGCTAAAAGCTATAGCCATGCTGAGTGCACTTCCATCCTCCCACTACTGGGCTGCACTATAGTTTGTAAGGTGCTGTGTTTTTTGATGGTGAAAGCCTGGGTGGCTCCTCTTTGTTCTTCCCCTGGCAGAGAAAGAACACCCAGCGCCGTGCATCCTTCACTGTGCCACTGTATAGGGCCTAGCCCTACCTCTGCTCTGTCAGACTGTCGTTAATATTGATTCACTTAATTGGTTGAACTTAATCTCTCCCATGGAACTCTGAGAGCGCCCTGGCCAGCCAAGAATGCACACTGTCCGTTCTAGAATCCAGCGCCAAGGGATAAAAGCTGCCATGTCCTGCCACGTCCTCCAGAGTTCACAACCCAGAGAATAACCTCACTCATACCACATCTTAGAGGCTAAAGACTATGTGCATATTTCTTTCTATTTTTGTCTTCTCTCTCTCTTTCACTCTCTCTCTCTTTATCTCTATTTTATTTTCTCTTTCTCTCACTCTCTTTCTTTCTTTCTTTCTTTCTTTCTTTCTTTCTTTCTTTCTTTCTTTCTTTCTCTCTCTCTCTATGTATTTATGTATTTCTCTCTGGCTCTCTTTCTCTTCATTTCCAGACATTCTACACAGCAGCAAACCAACAAAGTCATCACCAGCACCAGTCAACTCATCAAACAACTCTCTGACATCATCACTGGCTCTACACGGGTTAGAAATCTAAATTTTTTCTAAACTTGGTATCTAATTTTGATAAATAGAAAGAAGCAGAGACATAAATTAAGATAATTGTCACTAATCTTCATTATTTGTTTTCACAGCAAGATCGTCTTCGCCTGACTAGACTTAAGACAGAACTCTCAGAGTCTGTTCAACGCTATGGAGATCTGCAAAAGGTGCCCTTGCATTGCCTCATGTCTTCTCATCTGTTTAGTGGGGGTGTTGTTCTATAGAGAATGGTGACATAACAATAAAGGGCTGATTTGCAACACAGCTGCAATATACAGTATGTTTTACAATATGAACTAAATACTTCTGTCATAATCTGGTGCTCTCTCTCTTTTTGTGTCTCTTCAGAAAATTGCAGACCGTTCAAGGGCCTTGCTACCCCCGGCACAGACAGAAATGAAGCAGGTGAGTTTGATGCACAGTGTATCAGTCTGTACTGGCCTTTGTTCCATTGTGAAGGTGACAACGCTCATTAGAGACAAAGATAATAAGCTTGGCCCTCCTTGTTTGATTGCCTTCGCATGAGAGTTTATTTGAAGGTTTGCTAGTGTCTCCTCTCTTCTCTTCACTCTTCTCTCAGTTCTCTCCCCCTCTCTTCTCTTTGCTCTTCTCTGTTTTTTCTCCCTTCTCTTCTCTCCTCTCCCAGACAATGTATTAGCCATACATCCAAGTCCCTTCAATACTGCTACAGTTTTCAACAAGTTGCAAACTCATTATCTGTATTAGGATGATCTTGCTTTCTTTCACTGAGGAAGAGAGGCGGGTGAAAGATGGGAAGAGAGAGCGAGAGAGAGAGAGAGAGAGAGAGAGAGAGAGAGAGATCAGAAGAGGAGACAACAGATACATAGGTTGGTATTGAATATGAGCAACAGACAGTCTAGCCTGGAAGAACTAGATAAAAATAACTGTAGGCTAAAAAAAGGAAGGGATGGACTCTGATACCGTGTGACGATTCTATCCATCCGCCTTTTTAAAATAATTTTATGGGTATCCAACACCTTCAGACTACTGAGATGGACAAATGAGAATTCAATTCATATTCAATCAGACACCACAGAAATAGACGGACTCACTCACATACAGTGGAAAATCATGACAATTTGTACGTCAATTGTGATTTATTCATATAGTTATGGTCTATACCATATAAAAACTGTCTTGAGGTGAGATAACAGGTATCATGTTGATACACCAGAAAGCATTGTGTCTGGACACCTCTCTCTCTCTCATCTGTGTAACCCGTCGTTCTTTCCCCGAATCTAAGAAGTATTTTGTCTCCCGTGGAGACATCTAGTACAAATGATCAAATGACATATATAGCCTTCTTAGAACACCTTTTGGCACAGGAGAGGAGACAACAAAACAACAATACGTCAAAGTCATTTGTTGTAAGTCAGAGATGGATGAACAGTGAATCTTTTTGAAGGTGTCACATTTCTATGAGTTCTCAGATGGAGTGAATAGATTTCAATACAGTTCAATCATGATTGAATGCATTCATACATTACACTGGCAATAACAACACTGAAAAATGCACTGATCCTTATCAAAAGCACTCAGTAAAGCTAATGAGAAACTCAGACATCCTTTATGGTGCACTGTGTAGTGTTACTGTGTTGTAGGTGACACTGTATCAATGTACACTGTAAAATAAAATAAATGTAGTTTGTTACGGTAACTTACAGATAACTCTCCGCCAGTAAGTTACCGTAAAAACAACCAGATATTATTTTTACAGTGGTGTCTCATTTAGCTGTTCATGCCTGATAGCTAGTCTGTCATTGCCTGATCTTCATCTCACCTTAAACTTTCTCATGGTTTCACTGTCATGTCCTGGAATAATATCAGTACGATCATGTCAAGTAGAGCACTGCCTGAAAATCAGTGAAAATACCTATAATTTACAGTATGTTGATGTTATTGAAACATATTTAACATTTTCCCTGAAAGTGTTCTCGTTTGAAATCACACTTAACTCAAAGGACCCGCTGGAGAATACACAAACTCAGGTATATAGCACTACTGAAGACTCTAGTATCAAGGTTATCCTTACACACCACTGAACCCTACAGCACCAGGACACCAGAGGCTTATTTTCTGCTGAATCAATGTATCAAGGTATTTTCATTATGCAGGCTTAAGAGAAACATTTCTCAGACTCCAGATATAAGGACAGGTTATGTAACAGTGATTACCTTCAGTGTAGAAAGAAACTTTAATGGGCCGCCAAAGTTATAAATTTCTTCATAAATGTGAATAAGGAAGATTTCTTCACAAATCACTACATTTCTGCAGTTTTAGGGACAAAGCAGTTGGTCTAGAATTTAATATAGCCCGGCCAAGAGACCTAAACCTCGGATGTCAGTAACACTACTGTAGCAGATGGTGCATATTCACTGACAACAAAAAGCAAGAATAGCACAGAAGGCAGATACGCTGTGTGGTTCACATTGAGTGGGTAGACCAAAGACACTGGCCCTTCTCTAGCCCCTCTAGCCCCTCCCACCCCCGTACCGAAGAAGCTATCCACATTAAGAGAGGAACGGAACAGGAAGATGTGCTGTCTGTTCTCTAGGACAGGATGATTGGAGGATTCACACTGTAGGCAGGAATAACAGAAGCCACCTCAGTGTTTCATCAATGTCAATCATATGCAATTAAGGGTCAAAATTAGCAGATCAATGTGCGCCTCTTTCAGTGACCGACTCCCACGTTTCCATTGAGTATGCTGAAAGGAGAGCGAGCTAATTAAACTGTCTGCACAGAGAAGAAAAGTCATTTTTTTATCTAAACTTGGGTAACAGTGTGAAGAGGTGGTGGCAGCTGTCTAGAGAGCGATACATCTAAAGTCTTTATCATCAGTGTGAAACAGTCTAGTTGTTTTGAGGGTACAGGATGTTTCCCCCCCAGTTGCTCTCCGGGTGATTCGTGTACTGTGACTCAGATCATGGCAAACACAGACGACCATGAGTCAGCCAGGGGTTAACCCTGTGCTGTGAATCACACTGTCTGGCCTACAGCTTTAGTGGAGTTAGGCAGAAAGACATGCTGGACAGAAGCAATGTAAGTTGGTATTGTCAAAACAAATCAAATTATAATGCTCTTGTTTACATGTTTGTTTTTCTGTCTGTTCCTGTGTGTGTGTGCGTGTGTGTGTGTGTGTGTGTGAGCACAGAGTCCCCAGACTCCGTTTGCAGAGCTGTGTGAGGAGGGGGGTCCCCTGTTTGGGGGTGCAGCAGAGAGCTCTGAGGGGGATGGACAGGAGCAAACATTCCTCTCAGAGATCAGTGAGGAAGACGTGGAGGCCCTTCGCCAGAGAGAAGAGGCCCTGCTGCAGATTGAGGTATGGAGCTCAGACATCCACATTCTGTACCTGAGTTTACAACACCCTGCCTTAACGTCTCAGTGTTCCTGAGTTTACAACACCCTGTCTTAACATCTCAGTGTTCCTGAGTTTACAACACCCAGCCTTAACATCTCAGTGTTCCTGAGTTTACAACACCCTGCCTTAATGTCTCAGTGTTCCTGAGTTTACAACACCCTGCCTTAATGTCTCAGTGTTCCTGAGTTTACAACACCCAGCCTTAACGTCTCAGTGTTCCTGAGTTTACAGCACCCTGCCTTAATGTCTCAGTGTTCCTGAGTTTACAACACCCTGCCTTAACATCTCAGTGTTCCTGAGTTTACAACACCCTGCCTTAACATGAGGAGAAACAGGCCAAAACGTTCTACTTTCCAATGGCACTGTAGCTTTCAAAATAATGGTTTGCCATCTGAAGTATGCAGTGTTCAAAGTGAGAGGTGATTTAACCTATTTCCCAATAGTAAAGGCAGTAAGTGCATCTATCCAGCATCAGCTTTGAGCCGGTAGCCATGTCTTTAGTTGAGTTGTTTTGAAAATTACAACATTTTCAAGCCAGAGTGCCCAGAGTATTTGTAGATTGCATTGAGAGAGAGAGAAACACTCTATATTATCAAACAAAAAAACAAACAAACGTTCTGATAAAGCTTGTCGTTTACAAAGTGGCCAGAGAGTGCATTGCCCCGACGCTATTGTCTTCAGAGAGGTCAATAAAAACACACTACTTTAGTAAATAGACACTCAGCCAATCCCAGACTACACCTCCCATCTGGGCACCCTATTAGTATTATGTCCCAGTACTGAGGCCGTTTCACCATCTCTTCTGCATATTAAACGCTGCCCAATTACCTAGGCATCTTTATGGGCTTGTTTGTTCTCTTACCTAAGTGTGGATGGAATCATAATGTTCACCAGACTTCCTTTCAAGGTACATTTTGAAAAACAAAGCATCACACCCGGTAACTCCAGGGCTACGTCCCAAATGGCACCCCATTCCATAATAAGTGCACAACAAACCCATAGGACTCTGGTCAAAAGTAATACACTAGATAGGGAATAGGGTGCCATTTGGGATGAAGCCCAGGTCCGTCTCCACCCAAACAGCTGTTTTCCTCTCTTCCGCCGGTGTCTGAGACTGATGTGGAACAAGATAGATGTGAACTCTAAACGACAGGATCACTCCGCTGTGGGTGACATAAATGGATCTGATTTCAAAGAGGTTTCAGATATTTGTTGTCATCATCGGCATCTCCTGATGTTTGGTTTGTCCTATGGGTCCCTCTTCGTATTTGGTGTACTCTTTGAAGAAAACTTTGGAGCAGAAAAATGAAACACTAATTGCTTTATCAGCTTGACAACATTTGAGAAAGGTCAGAAATGGTACAACCCATGGCAGCTTTGAAGGCAGTTTACAATCCACTTCAATGTGTGAAAAGACCTGGAAGACTAATAACAATATTTTTGGGGGCGTTGTATGTACCTGTAGTCAGAGTCAGACCTTTCAACTAATCTAGCCACGTCGCATGAGCCTTTGTCGAACGAGAATGGAAAAGTAGCAGCATCAATCTGTCCTCATTGAGTGGCACAAAAGCACCAAACTTCTGAATGAGCCTCAGACACGACTGACAGCTTAATTTTTGTGGAGTGGTCTAAGATGGAGGTAGTCATGATGATTGGTTGTTCAGACAGGCACTGAGTTGGAGGGAGTCATTTGATTGGTAGCTCAGACAGGGTTGTCTGGCCTCTGCTTTAGTCATACCCACACGGATCAATGTCAGAGTGACTTCCCTGGCAGGTGCTGAGGGGCCTGATGGTGTACACTGGTGAGCCTAATAATATCTGACAATGTGCTTTTCCCTGTCTATAACCCCCCCCCCGCCCCCCCCCACCATCCCTATCTCTGTCTCTCTTTCTCTCCCTCCTCTTTTATTCTCTCTCTCTCTTTCTCTCTGTCTCTCTTTCTCTCTGTCTCTCCTCTTTCACTCTCTCTCCTCTGTCTCCATCCATCTCCCTGAGGACTTTAAGATCAGTTTCTGTCTGCTGTTATCCAAGTAAAACGCTATCAGCACTTCCCCTCTGAGAAAAAAAATAAGTTGATCTGTTGCCTGGGGTAGTGTGCCATCCCTCAGTGTGTGTGTGTGTGTGTGTGTGTGTGTGTGTGTGTGTGTTTGTGTGCGTGCACTCAGGCAAGTGAATGGAAGATAAAGAGTGCAGCAATTTTCAAACAGGGGCCGATGGGGTACCTGGGAGGTTACAGTGGTTCTCTCCTACTGACGGTTCCCTACCTACACTAAGGATACTCTGCTGTTCATATTGCACACCAACACTGGGATCAGTCAGGAGGAGTTAGAAATATGAGAACCATATTGAGTGTTCCCGTGAGGGTGTGTAGCACATGGGGATCTGTGAAACTTCAGCCTGAAGTGTCCCCACTTGCGCCAGCGACTAGCTAGCTTTTCGCGTGGCGCCGACTGGAAAGACTCTCCAGGAGGGTGGACACGTGTGCTAGCAAGGCAGAGGTCCTGGGTTCGAGCCTCGGTGTGAGTCGAATCAGAAAGAACTGGTGCTCGCTAAGCAAGCAGCGTGACGTCCTTTACAGGTGCAGTCAGATTACTGAGAGGATTTATTACCATTCTATGTTCAACATTCCTCTGGGATGGGTAATTCAGTTCAGGCCTATCGTCCTTGACTACCATGATAATATTTTAAATGCTCAGAGAGATAGACAGAAGACAGACTATGAGGTAGTATCAGGTTTATTCTGCCCCTGTACCCTCTATACTGTCAGCTCCCAGCTGCCCCTCACACACACAGTGATCGTTGAAGACAACTTTCAAGGGGAATCTGAATACAACACCTGGTCCTGTGAGGGGAAAAAAACAGCAAAGCGTGTCTCTCCTACCAATGCATCCAGAGGACAGTGGATCTGATGCTCCGTCCTTGGAGACAGGTAGAACACCTACATGCAGTTCTCAGAGGTAGCATGAGCTAGATGCCGCTCTCAGGTGTGGTTCAATAAGAAACCAAAACCTTTGTCATCTTCCAAAACCAAGTGATTAAATCAATTGATTGGCACTACGTGTACGAACAAACTGCATAGCAATGTTCTGCATAGCACAGACCTATAGCAATATGTGGGACTTCCATGGATGTTGCAGGATCCCCAGGGTTGGGGAGTAACAGATTATGTGTAATCAGTTACATGTAATCTGATTACAAAATACTGTAACTGTAATCAGTCACGTTACCAGCAAAAATATTGTAATCAGATTACAGCACGTGAGGTTGGTGGCACCTGAGTGGAATGGTATCAGAACATCAAACACATGGTTTCCATGCATCTTTCCAGCCAATCCACTGGATTACAGATACTTTTGAAATACTAGATGATTACTTCTTGGATTACTTTTAAATTCAGAAAGTAAGTTTGCGAAAAAAAACACATTATGACACCTTTTTGTTTCCTCAATGACATTCAATTCAGCATTGAAAAAGGCTCAAGTTAAAGTTTATTGCACATGAGCGAGTCTGACCACAAGTCAGAGATGATGACACACCAAATGCGTTTGATGGATCTTTTTTGTCTTCTTCTAATGTTACTGAGATGAGGTAATCCATAAGTTATGTTACTGATTACAATGTTAAACATGTAATATCACTATAAAAGGCTATGCATATGAAATACACACCTCCCTTAAAGTGACCATATTGTGGAGGGATTACATAAACAGGAAACGCGTGAAGAAATCACAACGACGTACAGAATCTCCTTCATCATGGAGACTCACAAACCCAATATGAATATAATAAATACACAATATAAATCACAACACAAGCTCAACACAAACCTTTAGCAACCAGGATTCACACAACAGGAAACCTTAAAATGTAAATATAACCCCATAAATATTGTCATTCTGGCCATGACTCTGGCTGCCCTTCGGTTCATATGCTGTACATCTCTTTAGTGTGTGTTCTGGGGTTTTAGGTCTTTGGACAGCTGCAGGAAAGGCAACATTTGATTTTACATTATAAAACATTTATTCAGCAAGTGCAAAAAAGAGACATCTCACTCTCCAGCCCTTTGAAAGCCAGTCCATGTGGGAAAATGTCATCGTTTTTTCCCACTTCTTTTCAACAGTAAGCGTGCAGGTAAATCTACTTAAGAGTTTTTCTGCTGTGGCAGTGACACTGTGTCCTGTTGCCCGATGCCTTTGGGCTGGGGTGGGAGATGTGGAGAGAATCTCCTATCACTGCTTAACACATTTATCAGAAAGAGAGGGAGAGAAAGTGGGAGGGATAGGAAGAAAGGGATGGAGGGAGGGAGGGAGGATGGGGAGAGAGCGAAATAGAGAGAAGGGTAGAGAGAGAAAGAGCTTTCTAGATGGTTGTAGAATTGTTGTAGAATGGATTTACATGATCTTCAGTGTTGTAATGCCGTGTCATAAAGGGTTGGTCATTTCAAGGTACTTTCATGTAAAGGTGATGACAGCTAAACTGCCTTTGTATCTAGTTTACGTTAGATTCCTTTTCAACTATTGATAATGACAGAGAGAAAGGCCACGATCCATCGATCTTCTGTGCCTTTTATTCACATTGACTGCCTGACTGAAAGTCATAGCAGAAGAATGGACTGGCGCTGAGCTTTCATTGGAGAGAAGAGAAGTAGCCTCCCTTTCAAAATGAGAAAAATGAGGGAACGTGCAGTGGGAAGAAGGGATGAGAGAATGACGAGTGTTGACAGCAGATGATGAGTAATGTGACTGTGCAGAGTGAATACAACATGATCTCAAGGTGAACAGACATGGCAGGGCAGTGTCTGTCTGCACCTGAGAATCAACCTACGTAGCACTACTCCACCTCACCCCATCTATGTACATACAAAAAGTATAGATTTTATAGAAAATCCTCAGAGAGCTATTTCAACAGACAGATTATCTCTCTCTCTCTCTCTCTCTCTCTCTCTCTCTCTCTCTCTCTCTCTCTCTCTCTCTCTCTCTCTCTCTCTCTCTCTCTCTCTCATTCTCTCTCTCCTCCCCTCTGTTCCAGTCTGGTTTGACAGGTATGCTCTCTTTCCTCAGCTGGTACACAAAGGACAGGTGGGTGGCTCACCTGTTGGAGGGTGACGGAGCAAGGACTGAATCTCCCAGACTCCTCTGCAGGGGGCGGTGCCAATGCCAGCTACCCATCAGAGCTTTGAGCCGTGCAGCTGCGTTCTTTCGTTCGTCGTGGCTGAGCTGCATACCCAATGACGTCCTATTTCTGTTGCTGCTGATAATTTACCTGGAGGAGGAGGGTGTTATTTGCTTCACTGGTGCTGCTGATAATTTACCTGGAGGAGGAGGGTGTTATTTGCTTCACTGCCCCACAGTTGAGGTCCCTCCACTCCGCAGACACCAGAGGTGATCTCTACACCCGGTCAACTCTAACTCTCACAGGAACTTAAATTCCAGCATATTCATGTCATTCTAGAGTTTTCCTGGTCCTGTTTGAAAACAGAATCATTGTATGGGACACGTCGTTCTCAATGCCTTCATATGTCCCTCATCTCAGCACGACAAGGAATGCCAATACAAACCAGCTCTGTCCTATGAAAACAATAAAAACATCATAGGCAAACTATTTCCTTTCCATTGTGATCTTGATCCTCAAGTTTTAACATTTGGTAACATATTATATGTTAGCCATGACTGGGATGGATCCCACAGGATACATCAGCTTTCTACAGAGGAGAATACAGTCCTATTCTTCCACTTCCTCCTTATTTAGTGTGCACTAGCCAATCGACTAGTCTTGTCTTCACCTCTATCAGCCAATCAGCATGTTTGAAGCCTTTGGAAACAACATGCAATCTCTCATGGCAATGCTCATATCAGCCAATAGTCAGATGTAATATCGGGCGGCGTTATTCCGACCCAGACTTTTGTTAGACCTTAGGAACATGAGGAATGGAACAGCGGTGGCGATTGACGGACCTGTCAGTCAGCCGCTTGTTTTTGTCTCCTTTATCTCAGCATGCAGTTTAATTGTGTGTCTGGTGTTGTTACGGTGGTCTCTGTGTCGGATGGAACTGATGTCTGCAAATCTGTCTGACATTTATTTCTCATGAAACAAATACAATCTGCCTCTTACAAGAGCTCTGTTTGTTGACTGTCTATTGCATCACAGAAACACCATAACGACAGATGTGATACTGACATGAAGAGTCAAACAACTGACTACACCTTCTACATACTGTCAGTGGTGGAAAAAGCACCCAGTTGTCATACTTGAGTAAAAGACGCCTTAATAGAAAAAATGACTCAAGTAAAAGTGAAAGTCCCCCAGAAAAATACTACTTCAGTAAAAGTATTTGGTTTTAAATATACTTAAGTATCAAATGTAAAAGTATGAATCATTTCAAATTACTTATATTAAGCAAACCAGACGGCACTATTTTCTTGTTTCTTTAATTTACAGATAGCCAGAGGCACACTCCAACACTCAGACATCATTTACAAACGAAGCATGTGTGTTTAATGAGTCCACCAGATCAGAGGCAGTATGGACGACAAGGGATGTTCTCTTGATAAGTGCGTGAATTAGACAATGTTCCTGTCCTGCTAAGCGTTCAAAATGTAACAAGTACTTTTGGGTGTCAGGAGTATGGAGTAAAAAGTACAATATTTTATTTAGGAACGTAGTGAAGTAAAAGTAAAAGTAGTCAAAAATATAAATAGTAAAGTAAAGTACAGATACCCAAACAAACTACTTAAGTAGAACTTTCAAGTATTTTTACTTAAGTACTTTACACCACTGCATAGTATAGACAAACTGACATGGGACATTTCTTCACCACCATGATTTATGAAAGAGGAGCTGAATTACTAGAAAGACTGCCAATAGTATTGGGTAAGAGTAGGAGTCCAGTTCCTAATACCTTAAGACCTTTTCCCAACATTTGTCTTTCAAAGGACTCTGGTTGTCTTTTGAAGTCATTGTGCTGTTGTCTATGGATAATTAATTCAGAGTGTACAGGAAGTGCAGCAGAGCATATGGAACATAGCCTGTCCCCATCCCAGCATGGGTCAACCCTCTCTGTGGGACATTATGTATGGTTGGTGGGGTGGGTGTGGGTGTGTGGGTAGACTGAGGACCTCCTGTTTAAAACAGAGTAAACCAGGGTCTGGGAGGCCAATGGTGGAAGAGTTGCCATGAGCTGAATATAACCCTGTAAAATATGGAAAAGGGCACACATCTGGCCCAAAGCCTGCCCACTCCCACTCTACCCCCAGGCAGGCAGGGATCTGAAAGGAAGACAGCCCATCACTCACTCTCTCTCTCTCTTTCTTTCTCTCTCTCTCTCTCTCTCTCTCTCTCTCTCTCTCGCTCTTCTACTCACACTCTCACAGTCACTCATGACTTTGTTATAGTGTTCTGTCATTGTAATGAACCGAGTTCAGATTTCCAGCAACCGCTTTGCCAGGTAAAATAAATGTGTTGTTATTCTATTCCTGTGTGATGGAGAGGGTTACCCAAAGACGAAAGCAGCGTCATGAGGTTTTGCCAGAGGCCATTTTGGATCCAACCAGATGGTGTTTGCCAAGAGCCAGGCTGGCTGCTTCCAGTTTCCACAGCAATATCAGACACCTGTAATGGATGGCCCAGTGGGTGAGGCTATACAGACGCAGCTGTGATTGCATGGCGCCATAATGGAGGAAAGGGGGACCTGTGAGAGGGAGATAGACAGAGGTTTTATAAGCCTTCATATTGCTTTGAGCTGATACAGAGAGAACAGATTCAAAGCCAGGAAACTGGGTAGGAGGGAAAAAAGTGCTGGTCAGCCAGTGTGGTAATTCTCTCTCTCTCACTGCAGTGGCCAGACTGCATGCTGACTGAAACCAAAACAGAAGTAAACAACACTCTATCAATTACTGTGTCCACACACGTTTATATCCTTTTATATGAAATACAAATGTACATTTTGTTTTTAAGGGGCTTAGCGGAGTGAATTTTAAAGGGGCAGTGCAGTCAAAAACTAGATTTAGCTGTGTTTTATATACAGTACCAGTCAAAAGTTTGGACACACTATTTTCAACATTGTAGAATAATAGTGAAGACATCAAAACTATGATATAACACATCATGTAGTAACCAAAAAAGTGTTAAACAAATAAAAATATTTTGTATATTTGAGATTCTTTAAAGTAGCCATCCTTGGCCTTGATGACAGCTTTGCACATTCTTGGCATTCTCTCAACCAGCTTCATGAGGTAGTCACCTGGAATGCATTTCAATGAACAGGTGTGCCTTCTTAAAAGTTAATTTGTGGAATTTCTTTCCTTCTTAATGCGTTTGAGCCAATCAGTTGTGTTGTTACAAGGTAGGGGTGGTATACAGACGACAGCCCTATTTGGTAAAGTACCAAGTCCATATTATGGGAAGAACAGCTCAAATAAGCAAAACATTTCTTCAAGTGCAGTCGCAAAAACCATCAAGCGCTATGATGAAACTGGCTCTCATGAGGACCACCATAGGAAAGGAAGACCCAGAGTTACCTCTGCTGCAGAGGATAAATTAATTACAGTTAACTGCACCTCAGATTGCAGCCCAAATAAATGCTTCACCGAGTTCAAGTAACAGACACATCTCAACATCAACTGTTCAGAGGAGACTGCGTGAATCAGTCCTTCATGGTCGAATTACTGCAAAGAAACCACTACCATAGGACACCAATAATAAGAAGAGACTTGCCTGGGCCAAGAAACACGAGCAATGGACATTAGACCGGCGGAAATCTGAGTCCAAATTAGAGATTTTTGGGTCCAACCGCCGTGTCTTTGTAAGACGCTGAGTAGGTGAACGGATGATCTCTGCATGTGTGATTCCCACCGTGAAGCATGGAAGAGGAGTTGTGATGGTGTGGGGGTGCTTTGATGGTGACGCTGTCTGTGATTTATTTAGAATTCAAGGCACACTTAACCAGCATGGCTACCACAGCATTCTGCAGCAATATGCCATCCCATCTAGTTTGCACTTAGTGGGACTATCATTTGTTTTTCAACAGGACAATGACCCAAAACACACCTCCACGCTGTGTAGGGACTATTTGACCAAACAGGAGAATGATGGAGTGCTGCATCAGATGACCTGGCCTCCGCAATCACCCGACCTCAACCCAATTGAGATGGTTTGGGATGAGTTGGACCGCAGAGTGAAGGAAAAGCAGCCAACAAGTGCTCAGCATATGTGGGAACTACTTCAAGCATTCCTCATGAAGCTGGTTGAGCGAATGCCAAGAGTGTGCAAAGCTGTCATCAAGGCAAAGGGTGGCTACTCTGAAGAATCTAAAATGTATTTTGATTTGTTTAACACTTTTTTGCCTACTACATGACTCCATATGTGTTATTTCATAGTTTTGATGTCTTCACTATTATTCTACAATGTAGAAATTAGTAAAAAAAAAAAAAAAAAAACCTTGACTGAGTAGGTGTGTCCAAACTTTCCACACTATGAGGTTGGAATAATACTGTGAAATTGTGAAAAGTGTAAGAGCTGTTTGAAAAGACAGCATGACATTTCAGCTCGTTTTGCACCATCACCATTCTCTGCCAATAACAGCTAGTTTTCAGGGAACATATCCCTCCCATTAGACTCCTCCAATAAGCTCCCTCACTCAGACCATTCCCAGAAATGGCTTTTTGCTAAGAAGCTATTTTTGTTTCTTTTTGACCATTTTCATTGAAAACGACCATAGTGCTTGATTGTTACCAGGAAATGATTTGATATTGAGATAGAAAACAGCTGCATTGGACCTTTAACTTCTCAGAGAGTAGTTTCGATATATTTCTTGAAATTGTTTAATGCATTGACTTACATATCCCTGTCTACAGTCGTGGCCAAAAGTTTTGAGAATTACACAAGTATTGGTCTCCACAAAGTTTGCTGCTTCAGTGTTCTTAGATCTTTATGTCAGTAGTTACTATGGTACACTGAAGTATAATTACAAGTATTCCATAAGTGTCAAAGGCTTTCATTGACAATGACATTCATTTCATGCAAACAGTCAATATTTGCAGTGTTGACCCTTCTTTTTCAAGACCTCTGCAATCCGCCCTGGCATGCTGTCAATTAACTTCTGGGCCACATCCTGACTGATGGCAGGCCATTCTTGCGTAATCAATGCTTGAAGTTTGTCAGAAGTTGTGGGTTTTTGTTTGTCCACCTGCCTCTTGAGGATCGACCACAAGTTCTCAATGGGATTAAGGTCTGGGGAGTTTCATGGCCATGGACCCAAAATGTCGATGTTTTGTTCCCCGAGCCACTTAGTTATCACTTTTGCCTTATGGCAAGGTGTTGGTCGTCACCAAACTGTTCTTGGATGGTTGGGAGAAGTTGCTCTCGGAGGATGTGTTGGTACCATTCTTTATTCATGGCTGTGTTCTTAGGCAAAATTGTGAGTGAGCCCACTCCCTTGGCTGAGAAGCGACCCCACACATGAATGGTCTCAGGATGCTTTACTGTTGGCATGACACAGGACTGATGGTAGCGCTCACCTTGTCTTCTACGGACATAGTGTTTTCCGGATGGCCCAAACAATCGGAAAGGGGATTCATCAGAGAAAATGACTCTACCCCAGTCCTCAGCAGTCCAATCCCTGTACCTTTTGCAGAATATCAGTCTGTCCCTGATGTTTTTCCTGGAGAGAAGTGGCTTCTTTGCTGTCCTTCTTGACACCAGGCCATCCTCCAAAGGTCTTCGCCTCACTGTGCGTGCAGATGCACTCATAACTGCCTGCTGCCATTTCTTTCTTGGGCGCCCTGACGCCTTCTTCACAACAATTGAACCTCTCTCCTTGAAGTTCTTGATGATCAGATCAATGGTTGGTTCAGGTGCAATCTTACCAGCAGCAATATCCTTGCCTGTGAAGCCCTTTTTGTGCAAAGCAATGATGACGGCACGTGATTCCTTGCAGGTAACCATGGTTGACAGAGGAAGAACAATGATTTCAAGCACCACCCTCCTTTTAAAGCTTCCAGTCTGCTATTCTGACTCAATCAGCATGACAGAGTGATCTCCAGCCTTGTCTTCGTCAACACTCACACCTGTGTTAACGAGACAATCACTGACATGATGGCAGCTGGTCCTTTTGTGGCAGGGCTGAAATTCAGTGGAAATATTTTTGGGGATTAAGTTCCTTTTCATGGCAAAGAGGGACTTTGCAATGAATTGCAATTCATCTGATCACTCTTTATGACATTCTGGAGTATATGCAAATTGCCATCATCAACACTGAGGCATCAAACTTTGTGGAGACCAATACTTGTGTCATTCTCAAAACTTTTGGCCACGACTGTATTTTGGGGAATCCATCAGGACTATAATAGAAGAAAGAATGTATTTATTTAACCCTTCGTTGTCTGTTTCCTTTACAGAGGGACATGCTGGATGTCAGCCAAATCATGCGAGATCTGGCCAGTATGGTGCACGAGCAGGGAGATGCCATAGGTGAGGCATCACGTGTGTGTTTGTGTGTACGCGTGTGTGTATTTATGACTGCTGTGTTCCATGTCTGCATATTACTCTGTCAGTCTTTTCATCTCTGTGTCTTTGTAATCCCTTGACCAACTTTACAGAATCTCTTTCATCATGAGTTAGCAGACTTAATTAATCACCTTAGGACTCCCATCAATCAAACCAACTTTTGAACCTTGACACGTGATAAATGTTTGCTTGAGAGACAGGTGGGTTACAATAACAACAAGGGTTAGAGGACAGGACAGCATGTCCCAGTCTTCTGTTATTGATAAACAAGTCCCACAACCCAGCACTGTTCAAGACTTGGCAGAGAGAGGGAGAGTGTGGTTCAACGCATGCAAAGAAAGACAGACAGACAGACAGACAGACAGACAGACAGACAGACAGACAGACAGACAGACAGACAGACAGACAGACAGACAGACAGACAGACAGACAGACAGACAGACAGACAGAGAAAAAAACATGACAAACGAGGACAGGAGAGGGGAGATGTACAGATACTGCAGCAGACTGGACAGAAGAGAAAGAGAAGAACAAGGGAAACATTAACGGAGCAACATGACTGATCAAACTTGTGCACATCAGTGTGTGTGCCAATCCAAATTCTGCTGTACATGTGTCTATGGTGTGTGTGTACCTTTGTGTGTGTGTGTGTGTGTGTGTGTGTGTGTGTGTGTGTGTGTGTGTGTGTGTGTGGTTGAGATCTCATAAATGAAGTAAAAGGATTTGACTTGTATTCTAATTGGCCCATTGTGTGGTAGAGTGGCCCTGTGTCTGGCTGTTTTAATCAATCCAGAGTATGATGACCTTTTCTTTTATCTATTTTCACATTTCTCTACTTTTTAACTGGATTGTTGGGAAAGGGCTCGTAAGTAAGCATTGCACGGTAAAGTCTACACTTGCTGTATTCAGCGCATGTGACAAATACAATTATATTTTATTTTATTTTACTTTAGACTCAATGCTACAAGAGAGCATGCAACAGGCAATGAGAGAAAAACAAAGAGGAACTGGAGAGCAATACACAATGTATCCCGGATTTTATCCATAATTAGGGTACTTAACATTTAGAGGAGTGAATAATGTTCAGCCTTATGGAAGGGAATATTTAAACAAATAGCACTTTTGTTTCCTAGAGAAGTTCTGGATGGCGCTGACTATGTGAGTTAGGACATAAATAAGACTTGTTTGTTGTTTGGCCTTTAGAGAGAGGATTTTCTGAGGTGAACACGCAGGAGGAAATCTCTCCTTTCAACTCCAATGTCCTTACTCGTTTCTCTCACATGCGGCGCACAGGGAAAATAAGGGGAAATAAATAGTGGCGAGTTCTAAGAAGTTAAATGTCAATTGTTGATGAAATTGGGTATACTAGGAACATGGCATTAGAATCTCATTAGAATGTATGTCTGTAGTCTTCCTTCATGTGAGGATACATGGAGTATATATTTGAGTATAATTATGAGTGTATACATCCTTCATCCTGAGACTGTGGATACATTAAGACTGTGGATACGTTGAGACTGTGGATACATTGAGACTGTGGATACATTGAGACTGTGGATACATTGAGACTGTTGATACATTAAGACCGTTGATACATTGAGACTGTGGATACATTGAGACTGTGGATTCATCAAGACTGTGGATACGTTGAGACTGTGGATACATTGAGATTGTGGATACATTGAGACTGTGGATACATTGAGACTGTTGATACATTGAGACTGTTGATACATTGAGACTGTTGATACATTGAGACTGTGGATACATTGAGACTGTGGATACATTGAGACTGTGGATACATTGAGAATGTGGATACATTAAGACTGTGAATAAATTGAGACTGTGGATACGTTGAGACTGTGGATACGTTGAGACTGTGGATACGTTGAGACTGTGGATACATTGAGACTGTGGATACATTGAGACTGTGGATACATCGAGACTGTGGATACATCAAGACCATGGATACATTGAGACTGTGGATACATTGAGAATGTGGATACATTAAGACTGTGGATAAATTGAGACTGTGAATACATGTAGACGGAAGTGGAAAATTGGTGTTGTGGAAAAGTGCTAAAGTGTATGGATGAACATGATGGTTTTAAGAGATGGTGGAGGTGGTAACTGTGAGAGGGTGTTCAGCTCACCAGTGTACAGAGTGAAGGTGCTATGTCCAAGTACCTGAGAGCTGTGCTACTCCACTACTGTAGTCTTTTTCACATCCATTATGTACCACAGACATAATGTTTCTCTCCCCCATCCAACCTTGAAATAGAATCAGCCAAATTGCCTTTTTGCTTTTCTATAGCTGCGGTGCACATGGTGAGATTTCTGTTTTTATGTGTGTAATAAAAGCTGGCTCTGAATAAGCTGATGGGGCTTTAGGGGGGCAAGGGGGCTGGGGCGTGTGGAGGTGTCCAGAGGAGCAGTGGGGGAGCGGTAGAGGGGTAAATCGAGAAATCAAAAAACCCAGGAAGTTTGGATTATTTCTTTTTAGAGAGAGTGGAGACGACAGTAGCTTCTCTGTGACAAAGCCTCTGTTTCCGTGTGGTGACACACTCGACAAAGCCACAGGTCACGCTGTGCCAGAACTGATACAATCAACAACAACAAAAGAGACAGAGAGAGAGATAGAGATAGAGAGGCTAGACGAGTGAACTTGGGTCAATCAGAGGTAAAGTGGTGCACTCATCTATTTTACTGTATTGCATTTTAGTCTCATTGTAGTTAAAGTACAGCATGTGTACAATCTGGTGGTTTTTGGGAGGAACCAGAGGAATACAGTGGTTTTCAGATAAGATGTTATTATGTCTTGATTTAGCGACATTTACTTACATGTCCTTATAATACCCAAATACATTGAGAATGTGATGTTGTACAAAATTAGTTGTAGCCATGTTTGACAGCTTATGCTTTAGCCTGTTGATGAGATGTTTTTCTCCCTAGAAATGTCTTGCATATCAAAGACAGAATTAGTAGAGCATGGTGTGAGGGAAATTAAGGCTTATGGAGGTGTATGTGTGTGTGTGTTTGTGTGTGTGTGTGTGTTTGTGTGTGTGTGTTTTCTTGTCTCCGAGGTGGCTCAATTGGCACCTTGTATTAGCACACTATCTGGGTTATGATTCTTTGTCCAATTAATCAAGCCGTGTCCTACAGATGTAGGATATTAATTTCAGCAAGTTTTCTACAGCAGGAAAATAATCCTATAGCAAGAGGAAATTTGAATTATTAGGGCGATTATAATTAATGAATTATAGTTTTTTTTTCTTAAGGGAAAATCAAGCCTGAAATTTCTAAGTGGAAATTACAGACTTCAGAAGCCTTTTTAAACCTCCAATACATTACTCCTGCAACATTGTGATCAGATTAAGAATCACCATCTGTATCTGCATGTTCAATATTCACATATTGATTGATAGAGCATGTGAAATGCATCTATATTTCATTTCCTCCAAAC